>CAUYLG010062767.1:0-137033 GCA_963573385.1 Cacajao melanocephalus | reverse complement strand
GTTTAACCTAGCTCTCACCTGGAATGACTGAAATTGTTTTCAATGCTCGGAGAACTCTGAATGTTCTCAACGCTGAGACATTGCCCAGGTCCACAAACTCTGTCACATATCTGTAATAGGGGGTTCACACACAAACACAATGACAGAACACAAGAAAAGTTGGAGATATAAGGGGCCTACCACCTTATACCATTTTCTTCTTACCTGGAATTACAGAAATAGTTTTCAAAGCTCTCAAGACTCTGAAAGTTCGAAGAGCTGAAACATTGCCTAGGTTTACAAATTCTGTTACATACCTGTAGAATTAAATCAGAGTTATTCAGAATTTAGGGAAATCTATGTCTGCGTTGGTCTTTCATCAAGACCTTTTTAATTTCATGAGTGTCGCCATCAGATTTCCCAATTAAGAGGAAAATGGCATTGTCATCAATCATAATCTCTGTTATTTGGGAAACTTTATTACTTTACAGTGCTAATTGAAACCAAAGCCATGTAATTTACTATGATAGTTCCTAATTTCTCCAAACTGAATAATTTGATTAGAAGAAAAATGTGATTACTAAGAAAAATGCTTGATCTGTCAAGGCAAGCCACCAAGGAAAATATAGTATAGAATCCCACCAATGATTTACTTTTCCAGGATAGAAAACGTATTAAGATACTTACGCAAAAGTAATGACTGTGAAATCCAACCAGTTCCATGGATCCCGTAGAAATGTGAAGTCTTCTAAACAAAAGCCCCTTGCAAGTATTTTGATAAGTGATTCAAAAGTATAAATTCCTGTAAAGGTATACCTGAGAGAAAATAGCCAAGCTCACATTAAAAATCTAGTGGTTAATTTACATATATGTATCTTAAAGATGACTTAAACAACAAACAAAAATTAGATGCTTCCATGTTGGTCTCTCTATGATATGGAGTTTAGGTGGGACTTAAGGCAAAAGAGAAACATTAAATTCCAAAAGACATTCTCACTGACTGTAAATAACTAAATACTGCATATTCCACATTAATCAATTTAAAGAATCCAAATAATGTGGTTCTATATGAAGACATAATCTGAAATACCCTGGGGTTCAGTCTGATTTGACCAAATAAGTATCAATCCAAAAATGAGTGAAGCATTTGTACTTTATAAAATGTGCACCATTAAAAGCCATGAAATGTGTACTAGTATCACGTAGAACTGTGATAGTCATTGAAAAAGGAATATAAAAACTAGGTATAATTTTTATCAATAGATAATAGTAAATCACTGGTGATCTTCAAAAGAGTGTAAGGCTCACAAAGAAGATAAAGGGCTGTAGATAATGGCAGTCAAACTAGAGCAGTAATGTGAGCAACTGAGTGAGCCCACTGAAAGCTTTGTCCTAGAGGACATTTAGTGATTGAAATGAACTTGAATCAGTGTCTGGTTAATAGTAGCTGGTATGATTTGTTAAAGAAAGTGAGGAGGTCTCAAGATGTTAAAACCACAATACGAAACATAAAGGGATGTCAATACTGACAAAATATTTCTACTTACTCCACATTCTTTGTCCAGTCTGGAGGGTTACTCATGGTCATAAATACACAGTTGGTAAGAATAGTGCACATAATGAGCATATTGAATAAAGTAGAAGAATATCGTCAAGGAAGACAAAGTTCAATGGAAAAAATCTTACTTTCACGCACTATCATGCCTTCACCACCACGAAGTTTAAAACTTTAGTGCTTATTATTATTTTGTTGCTTATTATTTTATCATTTACTTTTTTTTTTCTGTTTCTTAAACTCAACAACCTCATCTTTAGATTATACCTTCAGGCCAAGCCATCAACTATTGTGAGGCTATTTAGGTACCTTTAGTAATTAAAAAGATTAAATGCAAAGAAATTAGTTCATTGGTGAATAATTAATCAATTTAAAATTTCTTAAAGACAAACTCAACTGAACAATAAAACTGCAAATTCAGCATGTATGTAAACCCTGCCAAAAATTCAACAAGAGAATTAAAGTAGTTAATTAAATGTATTATAACATCATTCTAAAAGTTACACTGGTAGAATGTCTTCTGATAAGGTCCTTTCTAAATGGAATGTAAAATCTACTGCAATTGCTCATAAAATTCTGAATTATGAGAGAAGATGGCAGGTGTTAACACTGTCATTCTGGGGTCTGTAACTAAGGCAAGATTACTTATTTAAGTTCCCTGAATCTCAATTGACTTGGTTATAAAAGTAAGAAAATGTAATCATTTTACAAGATTGCTATGAAGATAAAATTGGTTAAACTATGTAAATCTCCTGCAACTTAATGGTCCTAGTGCATAATAGATGCTCAATAAATTGCTTCCTGAATCATAAAGAACACAGTTTATTACAAATATTGGGTTGGTTTCACCCTATTCCACTTTGTCTTTGCAGGTATAGCCAAAGCCCTGCCCTTCCCTTTCCTTCACATTAAAAAACAGCAAAAGACAAAAACAAAAACAACTATTTAAGAAAATATTCAGTACTCAGATAACTGTAATTACTTTCATATTTAATAAAAAACAAAATAAAGATTTAGTTGCAATTATGTAAAGCAGCACTCTATCAACGTGAATTCGGACACAATTATAAAAATCCCAGAAAGGAAATATGTGCTCTTCTTATTTTTTTCTCACTCCTAATGTTTTTACCATAAATCATCACATTACTTACACATAATACAATTTCAACATTATTACAACTGGACAATGTTGTATTGGTCTAGAAAGGAAGTTCATTTGCACCTGGTACTGGTTTTAGTCAAAATAATAATACATATTATTTTTATTTTTGGTACCAGTGTTGTAAGGCCCATGCTTAATTCTCAGTTTTTTCATCCACATGAAAACACTCTGAAGTAAATTATGTACATCAGCCACGTGAGGGCACTGTAATCTAGAGAACAAATGCACACAAAATATCATTTCAAAGAAGAAACACTTCATTTTTCTTTATTGCTAAAACAAACAAAAGATTAAATTAAATTAAAAATAACTTGCTATTGGCATATAAAACTAGAGTATCCCCTGTGCCTGTTGGTCTGCTGGGCCCTATTGGGGAAAAATAACACCCCGTGTTATTTTAAATTTATTTAAATTTGTGAATTTAAAAATTTTCCCCAATAGGGCACTATTCTAAATTTATGGTCACAAACCTCAGTGGTCCTCAACACTGTCCTGTATTTTCCCACTGGCTCCATCTCCAGCTCTCAGCAAAGAAAATCTCAAATATTCTCCACTTTCCTCCAACTTCAAACCCTCTTCTTTCTTCCCTCTCCATTTCAATCTGATAACCTTTTCTACTTTACAGAGAAGAGACAGTATCACAATGCCCTGCCTCCACTTTCCACCCCCAAATCAACAAACTTCTCCACATTGAGACCAATCCTTTCCTCCTTCCTGTTATACTGGGGAAGTTTCCAATCCCTCTACCTGTATTCCGGTCACCGCCCCGCTTCCAGAAGACTTCAGCAATCGTCTCTCTATTTTCTTTACTTTTTTTTTTTTTTTGATACGGAGTCTCACTCGATCTTGGCTCACTGCAACCTCCACCTTCTGGGTTCAAGTGATTCTCCTGCCTCAGCCTTCTGAGTAGCTGAGACTACACATGTGTGCCACCATACCTGGCTAATTTTTTATTTTTAGTAGGAACAGGGTTTCACCGTGTTGGCCAGGCTGGTCTCGAACTCCTGACCTCAAGTGATCTGCCCACCTTAGGCTCCCAAATTGCTGGGATTACAGGTGTGAGCCACAGCACCAGCCTCACTTTTCTCAACCTTAATGGCTTCCACCTTACTGGCCTTTTCTTATCAATACAAACTGACTTAAGTCTCATTGTCCTGGCATGTGGGGAATGAATAATTATCTCCTGTGACTCACAACCCTCTGTCTTACAGCTGTATCTCTCTTTTCCATATCATGGCCAAACTTTTTGAAAGAGCTGCTTATCCGTGTTTTTCTTATATATCTATCACATATTCAGCCTACCAGCTATTCTTTCTAAAGATGACAACATCTTCATGTTTTGTCACTAAAAATGAAAGGATAATCTGAGTTCATATTTGACATGCTTTCTAAGCAGCGTTCAACAAGGACAGTTCCTCCCCTTTACATAAGTTCTCTTCCCTCTGCTTTCATGATGTTCCACTTCCCTGGCTTCCTCATGCCTCAGGACACCAACTTCTCTGTATTATTTGAAATGTGGCATTTTTCTTTTTGAAAAGAAAGACATACAATATCTAAGCTATCTACCTTTCTTCTGCTCTCCTCATCCTAGTGTAGCCCATAAACAAACATTACTCAACAAACATAACCATATGTACCCACCATTCTCAGATACTTCTCTCCAAGTGAGATCTCTTTTCTGAATTCCACATACTCAGTTGTTCGTATGACATCAGTACTTACGTATCTTACCAACACTTCAAATTTTGAATTCTAAAACTGGATTAAGTACCTTTTTATCTACTCCTCCACTCCTGCTAACTACTTACTCCTTTGACATCTCTGTCTTACAAAATTACATGATATAGCCAGAGACCTATGAGAAATCTCAGATTTCTCTCCCTCCTTAAACATTCACATCTAATTTAGCACCAAATATTGTCAATTCTGTCTGCTATCTCTGGATTCAGATACCTTTTTCCACCCCCACATCACTGCATGGTCCAACTGTCTGTCAAGACTAGCATCACGTCTAATAGTCCTCCTAGGTTAATTCAGTCTCCTCTAAACCGATCTTTCCAATTTCATGTTTGGCTCCATTTAATCCATTCTGCATACTGTGCTAAAATGATCTATACAAACGTAATGTGAATCATTTTGGTAGCTTTCTATTACTCTCAGGATGATGATCAAATGTCTTAACATAGAGTCAAAACTCTAGGAGGTCTGACCCTGACTACCTCTCTAGTTTCATCTTCTTTTCTCTTCATTGCACTATCCCCATTTAGATAATATTGTAATTACTTTAGGTTGTCAAATGTTATGAATGTTTTATATGCTGTTTCTGAAATTAGGGTCTTGCAAATGTCACCTCTTCTTTTTCTTTAGTATTCAGATTGACCTACTTAGGTCAACTAGTTATATATCGCTGCAGCACTTATGTGATTCCTCCTCTAATGACAAATTTTAATGTTGATCTTCTCAACTATTCTCTGAGCATCATGAGGGCAGGAATCATGTCTGTATTATTCACCATTATAGCCTTGCTATTTCACATACTGTCAGTTGACCTATTGAATGACATTAATTTTGCAATTCATTTGTTGCTAAATGGAGTTTTCAAAAATAATTTTTGATACATTATTTAAAAAATAATAAAAATACAGCATAAAGTTTGTCTTCAGATATATTGTTGGCCAGGTGCCATGGCTCATGCCTGTAATCTCAGCACTTTGGGAGGCCAAGGTGGGCAGATCACTTGAGGTTAGGAGTTCCAGACCAGCCTGGGCAACATGGTGAAACCCCATATCTACTAAAAATACAAAAATTAGCCAGACATGGTGGCATGTGCCTGTAATCCCAGCTACTCAAGAGGCTGAGGCAGAAGAATCGCTTGAACCCAGGAGGTAGAGGTTGCAGTGAGCCGAGATCACACCATCTCACTCAAGCCTGGGTGACAGAGTGAGACTCTGTGTGTATGTATATATTTTAGACAAGTTTCTACATTTTTAAGGTAAAATATAGGATAAATGTAAGGTGAAAATTAACAGCCTTATGTGATTATGCTGCATAATGTACTCAGCAATGGTTTTATGACACCTAAAACTTATTCTTTATAATTTAGTTTTATATAATAAAGTAAATATATATTTAATATTAACAAAGAAGAGAAATAATTATTTTCTAGTAAATCACAGATAGTAAGTTGAAAACAGTCATTTTCCACATTTAATGGCTATCATCTTAATAAAAAGTATGCATTTAAGTTAAAAATTCTGACACAAAAAACAACAATTTTGCTTTTAATAGTAAATAACTAAAGTCAAGTTTTTATGCTTGTGGTTTGATAGGTATCTCTAAATAGAAAGATTTAAAATTCATTAGTTTGTTAATCATTGTTAATTTATTTTATCAGTCACATACTTAACAAATTCCTGGATTTTGGTGAGTGACTGAAATAGTTTCAGATGAACTTAAAAATACTCAAATACAAAAGCATTTAATGTAGGTATGGATTTTGCATTGGTGATACAATGCATCAAAAAGTATAGAAACTCCGCATCAAGTCAGATTTCAAAAGGATCAGATTAGTAGCAAAATGCATACATCCTATATTATTTTTAAAATATGTAATCCAAGTCATAGAGTACATTTTTCAAAAGAACAATGTGTCCTGGAACAATACTGCTTTAAGAGCTTTGCAAAATAAAATAAAATAGAGGCAAATGAACCTTATACATTAGAAGAAAAATATATTTTTTAATCTATTAATTTATCTATGCCAGGTATAAACAAAAGTGGGTAAACCTATTGATTGATACTAACTTGCCAGTTGGCAAATGTTAAATATGTTCTATGTGTATGTGATTAATAAACACTTCTTCAAGTTTTTACTGAAAATTGTTTAAGTAGCCCTTGATATGGAGCCTGGATCACTGCAACACCAGCATGCCCACCCCTGTCTCCGTGGAGGTAAGGTGAAGCATCACGACATCTAGAGCAATGAACCATGGCTCAGATACATCCTTTACCAGCCATGTGGGCTTCAGCAATTTGTTCAATTCTTTAAAGCACAGTTTGTTTACATAAATGTGGATTATATTTTTCTTACAGTATACAATCATTATCCACTAAGACAATAATTATTAGTTTATTTTTATTACCATTAATAATTTGCCTATCGAATTATAGGGCATTTCTTTGTTATTCTACAGGAAGAAAAAGACAGTGTGCTCTGTTCAGAGACTTTGTAATGATATGTAATATTCAGAGAAGTTGTAGAAGAGTTTTGAACTTATATATAAACTAGAAGTAGAAGATAGCCTGTTAGAGGTTTCCTAATGTAAAAATAGATAATTTGAAGCAGAATAGAATAGGTCTCTCTCTACATATCAGTGCATATTTCTGAGCCAGCAGGAAAACTGAGTAAATGTCACTTATATAGTGTTAAATATTGGATTGTTTAATTTTAATATAAACAAACCTCTATTTGCCAGTAGATAGCTAAGTGATAGCATATGAGCACTGAAAACAAAAGAAAGAGAAATTGTTAAGTGGTGTCATCTGCTTTCATATAAACTCATATATTTCTTTTCTTTTCATGGAAAACCATGATATTTTATATCTCAGTATGGACACCATTTAATGAAATAGTAAGTAAGAGCAACTAAGAAGCATCTTTGAAATGCGTAAAACAGGAGCACTGGCAATGTCCCAAGTATATTATATCTGAGGGTTTAAAAATCAGTTTTCTTCTGTTGGATGGAAAATACAAAGAGCTGACAATCAAAAAACCTGCTCTGAAATTTTAGCTCTACCACTGATAGAAAATGTAGCCTTAGAAAAAGACTAAATATCTCTGGGTTTTAATGAACTCATCTACAAAATGAGACAGGACTGACCACATTCTGTTTAGGTCACTTGCAGATCTAAACTCTGGTGCTATATAAAGATCTTGTTGGCAAAGTCAGAGAGTGATTCATATACAGTTCTTTGTGCAATTCCTTAAGCAATGAGAGTTACGTTTTCGTTACTCTTACAGCAATTGCTGCTAGAATTTTAGCTATTACAAATAACAATAGAGGTCATAGATACACTTTATTGAGTATCTACTAAGTATTAGCATGGGACCTCGTCATACATTTTATCATTCTTGATGTCTAAACTGTGATTATAATTTTACAGATAGAGAAACTGAGATTCGAAAGAATTGGAGTAAATTGGCCCAAGATCATATAGCTAAAAAGTAAATTTTAGAGATAGCGTTTGAATCCACAGTTTCTGATATGAAAACCTATGTTTTTCCATTTCCTACCATATTCAAATGATAGGTAGTTCAGCATTACTTGTGTGATTTGGAGTGTCTCAGCTCTTTGGCACCCTAGTCCCATATCATTACTTTAAATATCAACTGTACACTGACAGCTCCCAACGTTGAAAACCTCCAGCCCAACCGTTTTCTGAACTCCAGATTTGCACAGCCACCTAACTCCTCAACTCCCCCAATGATGCGTAATAGAGTTCTCAAACGTAACATGTTCAAAACCAAGCTCTTGATCTTACCCACCAAACTGGTTCACTCAAGTTGCCCCAAGCTCAGTCAACAGAACATTTTTCTTTCTTGACCAGACTGAATGCTTGGGATCATCCTTAGTCCCTCCCTTCCCCCTATACTTCACAACCGCTTGCTCAGCAAATCCTGTCAGCTCTTCTGCAAAATATCTCAACATTTGATGACATTTTACCACCCTCATTGTTTCCACATAGTCCAAGCCACCATGCTCTCTTGCCTTCATAAGGACAGTCTGTACCAGACCATGTCCCTGCTTCCACTCTTTCTCCTTAGGCAGTCTATTGTCCACAAAGCCGCCAGAGTGATCTTTTAATGACGTGAGTCAGGTCATGACACCCTGCTGCTGAAAACCCTCCTGGAATCTCATTCAGAGTAAATGTGGTGTCCTCACGACGATCCACTGCATTTCGCCTACAATTTTAGTCCCTGACCTTCACTCCCTCTGATGTCATCTCCTCTTGCTTCTTGCCTTTTCCACTCTGTTCCAGCCACTTAGGTCTCCTTGCTGATTCTAAAACATACTAGTTGCACCCCCACCTTCAGACTTCACTTTCATACTTGCTGTTCTCCTTGAACTGACTTTACCCCTAGATTTCCATGTCTCACTCCTTCGCTTCCTTTGGATCTCTGCTCAACTGGTACCTTTTCAGAAAGGATTTTACCGGCCATACAATCTAAAACGACCCTTGTTACTCCTCCCTTTTACACTAATTTATTTTTCTTAGTAAGAGTTATCACTAGCTCCCATTTGATGTATTTATTTATCGTCTTTATTATTCCAAACTCACACTCACTCACATGATTGTAACTACATGAGAACAAGAACTTCATTTTGTTCAGTGTTGCATCCCAATGCTTACAAGAATATCTACCACAGGGTAGATACTCAGTAAGTATTTGCAAATGAACAAATGAGTAACAAATGCAAAATAAATTAGAAGAGTGTGCATATATTAAGTTAAAATAATAAAAGCTGACAGGAAACACATTTAAAACCTTGGTAGGGAACTTTAGGAACATAGAGTATTTTTAACTTGTTTGATTTCTAGAAAATAAATCATGATTTATTTAAATATCAAATAAGACACTAGGCACATCAAAAGAATTTTCAGTTTTCAAAATGCACCCTGGTAAAAATATCATAAGCATAACTTCTCATTCTGCCAAAATAAATTTTTAAAAAAGCTAATTTGATACACGATAGCTCGTAGTAGATAGCAGCCTTTGAGAAACAAGTCAAACTTTCTGTTGGAAATAGAGGTATTAGTCCAAGTTTAAAATACAAACTTCTTTAACATAAGTGGATTTTTGTTGGTTTATAAACTAGTGGTAATAAATACACAATGACCTCCCAATTGTGCCCAAACCACCATGACCATCTCTCCAAGCATTTTTAACTTATACTGAAGGACGCTGCACTTGAAGTCAGAAAATCAGGATTTGAGTCTAGGGTTTTCATTATGCAGAATAAAGGACAAAATTATTGTGAAAATCAGTTTCTAACTACAGCATTTATATACCTCTACGTTTACTAGGCTGTTTGATCAATTGTGCCAGCATCACCAAAACATGAAGGATTCGTGTATTTTAGTATTTTAGACTATTAGCCTCATTGCCTTTTCTTATATCTCTGCTCCAAGGTGAGACATCTGAAATATAACATTTTAAGTCAGGAAATTAGAGACTTTTAAAAATCTAATTTTCTACAATTGGAAGGCATTTGTGACGCTAAGCCATCTGTGAACTTCTTGGAGAATCAACAGCTCAGCTTGGCATACTTTAATAGATCTACCTGGCTGGCTTCACATTTCAACCTGCATCACCTCAGGCATCCCAAAGACTTCAGTCTTTGGAGAGTAAGTTCTTCTTCCAGCAAGCAAATACAGGCTCACAAATTCAAGTTGTATCTGGATATCTAGAGAGGACCTAGGACAAACTGTGTCGTTAGTGCTGAGATTCTCTGATCAGAATTTCTTAAACTGCCCTTACCCTCTACCACTAGGAGTCTCTTTTCCAGGGGAGTTTAAATTGGAATTCATAATCTCCTAGGAATTTTTTTTTCAAGTGGGGATGATAGTTTTCGCGAGATTTTCTGTGGTCTAGCTACAAGAGTTTTAAAACAAAAATATGCTCTTGTGAAAAAGAAATATATTGGGTTTTCTGAATTCTACCTCATCATTCAGATGCAGGACAAGAAAGATTTTTTCTGATCCATTTAAACTTCTTTTTTCACTTGTTTTATATCTGACTCACTAATCTCTGACTTACTAGTCACTTGTTTATTTAATTCATATTTCCCCAGTGTCTACTAGGAACAGAAGTCTGAAATTTTCACGTAATTTTATATATAAATTACATTTGCATAGGAAAATACAATTATTTAAAAATATAATAAATGGTTTATAAAGAGATTTATTCACTGCACAGATTATAAATTCTTGAAACCTAATAACAGGTCATAATTTATAATCATGAGACCCAAATGTAAATTCCAACTTTATTATCCGTTCCTAATGCTAAGTGAAAGACATCTTTTCTCCACATGCAACTGGGTTCTCTTACTTGAAAAACTGAGAGAGATAAGAAAACATTATTGCTTAAGGTAATGCCAAGAAACTATTAAATCTTAAAACATGAAATACAAACATCAAATAAAAGATGTTGATATCCACTTAAACTTGGGAAGAGAAACACCCTAGAGGCTAAAAGGAGACTTTACAGAATGTTATGCTTCTAAAGACAGCATTTGCCACACTGGCAGGCAAATCTAGGGTTATGCTTTACATCCCCTCCACCCAGAGATGACATAAGTACCCTGTACCAGGCTTATCCCATTTCCTGAATTTCCTACTTAATTTAATTCCCTACCATATCGAATTCAAATATTTTCTAGGCCTGCTAAAGATGGGGAGTTTTTATACTGCAAGGCTTAAAACCAGGCCCTGGGCTAACCACGTCATGGAATTTCAAGCAACGATTCTTTCTAAAGAAAAAACATGCTGTCCTATTCTGAGGCTTTGCTTAATTTCAGTTCTCCTGCCTTACCTCCAATTCCTGAAGCATATCACTCCTCCTCCCATGACTTCTGTGTTCTTCCTGTAAATGTCCCTGCCCAACACAGCTTCAGTCTTCCAAGCCTTTGCTTTGTTGGCATTCCCAAGACTGGCTGTGAACAAGACCATTGTTTCTGGCCTAGAATAAAACTTCTCATTTCCAACTACTCTATTTAATTTCAAGAAATCAGTTAAATTGTCATCTACCACCAACATGTCATCAATCTCATTTTTGGAAAGTAAGTGCTTCAATAAGCAGAATAAAAAATAAAATGAGGATGTATATGGATAGATAGACATTAATCCTTTGGAGAGGGATAATTGTACCAAAACCTGGGACTTGAACAAAACATAGGAACAAGTGACAAAAAGAAAAAGAAAGGAAAAGAAAATAGAAAATCAATAGGAAGGCTGTTGAGAAACAAATTTGGAAAAATATTTGAAAAGGTGTTATACCTGCAGACACAATTGCAAACACTAACTCAAAACTTTTGAATGCTAAAATAGCAGAAAGTCGCAAATTCAGACCAAAAAAAACACAAAATTGTAATTCAGATTATGTATATTTATTTTCCAAATGTAAAAGCACTAAAGAAAATTAGCTCATGGAGTTTACTCCTTTACCTAACATTGTAAATTGAAGACTTACAGGACGAGAGCCTGGTAATACGGTCAAAATTAATGAAAAAGGCTTGGATGTGGCAAGCAATGCGTAAGGGAGAAGAAAAAACAAGAAAGAATAGTAGTGAGTTGGGTAGGGGGGAAATACTTAGAATATGGGGAAAAGTAATTCACTTACCTGTGATCCCATTTTGCAACCTGCTAACTGTTGAGTAAAAGGAAAGAAAAAGAAAGAACACATACCATTGCCAACCACAAATATTTTGGAAAATGTGTAGCTCAATAACTTGGTCAAAGAAGAAAATCATATAAAGAAATGATTTGAAAAAGGATATGAATGTACCAAAATCTTAATAGCTAATTTTCTAATAGGGTTGAAAGGAGTTAAAATGTAAAGGGCAGGGGTGGCACTGAATCGAGAGATTGCTTTCCCTTTATTCAATACTATAAACGTCTGAAAAAGAAAACACAACACATAAAACAGAATTTAGAATAGATATTAAAAATATTTTAAGAGAAAAGTAAAACTATTATTTATAAATATTGTCCTGTAAAATAGTGTATAACACACTAATTACAAGCATACGACATGAAGATAGGTTTTTTTTTATGACTATAAACTTTCCTAAATTTGATAAGTGACATGAGGATTATGAAGAAAATTTGTGGTCAATGCCATAGGAATTCTTAGCATCTTTATCAAGTTTTAATGTTAGAATTTTAAAGCTGCATTTACAATTCACATAAAGCACAAAATTGAGGCCTTGATTACTTTTCCAGTTAGATAATTTTCTCATGAGATCTTCAAGGTTTCCCACGTTATGTTCTCTGCTCAGAATCTTATTCGGCACCTACAAGTCACCTGCTATTATTTCTTCTGTGGAGAGCAATAGAAAGGAGAAAGTATGGTATAAAGGAATAATTAAACCCACTGAAGATCCAGGTGACTTATAGAGATCTGGAGACTATAAAGAGGAATTTAGATCCTACTCCTGCAAATACAAAAAAAAAGAAAAATCAAATTTAAATATCCTCCTAGTTTACAGTTTTTGCTTCTCAACATTATTAGGGAATCAGGGTCAATTTACACTTGGCTTAAGAATACAATTTGTATTCAAGAAGGTGAATAGGCTTTTGTCCTTCCTTAATTCCCACGCTGGAGGATGCCTCGCCAGTTCTCTGCCTGTCTCACAAATGCAGGTTCAAATGAGTGTTTCCAAAAGACTTCTAGGATCATTGGTCCATTACACGGTCAGGCCCATCCAGCATATTAGTGATACTTTAGACAGAGGGAAGAAGGCAAGCCTTCTTCACCATCATCCCTGGGACTAGCCCAGAATCAGTTAGTAAATAGGCAGTAAAGGCAACTTGACTAAGAACTCACTTTCTTATTGATATAGTAGGGGTCCAGATCCTCCAGGGGCACTGACACCATCTCTGGAGGAATGTCTCCATAAATAAATGGAAGGGATTTTCCTGCTTCCAAGTCACTGTTTGGCTTTGGGCCATTTTCATCATCCTCATCCTTGCGTTCCTGTTTGGGTCTCTTAGCTTTCTCTTCTGCAATGCGTTGTTCAATAGCAGCAAGGGATTCCCTGGTAAAGAAGCGGAAGCTGTCAGGTCCTGGCGGTACCAGCACTGACTGTGCCATCTTTTCATCCTGCTCCTTTAATCACTGTTTAGCTCCTTGCATAAGAAAGTGCTACAGAAACAGGGAGGGAAAAAAAGCAATGGCCATTAGAATAAAAGGTGATTGTGGCAGTTACATGACACTGAGCACTGAGATACAACATAGAAACCCAGATAGCTATAATATTTTCAAAGGAAGCTGTATTTGGCATTCAGAGAATCTCATATATGCATTCATTTGCTCGTCTGGAGATCTATCTTTCACATTCAGTAGGTGTCTATGAGGTAATCTAATCTCCCACTCCCAAAATGTTTTAAGTGATTGTGCTACTTGTGGGAAAATATGCAATTCAGAGCTCAGAAATGGAGGATACTGGTTTGTGCCTGCTGTTTCACTTGTGTGAATATTTTGGCAGCCATCTTTTTCAGCATTCTTTCTGAAAAAAAAAGCAGCAGAGATCCAAAACAAGAGATGAAACATCACACTAAATTGTAGAACCCGGGCTGAGGATCTTGCACGTATCTCTCCATGTCTTTCCACATACCCTTTGGCTCACTTTATCACATTTAAGAGTTTATTCCAGATCAATTCGCCAGGTAAAAAGCTCTGGAAATCCTAAAGTACCAGGCTATGGAAACATAGGTATATCCTGCTTGAAAGGAAGGGAGTGGGAAGGAGCAGAAGATGCCTGGTTGTGTTTGGAACTGCTCGGAAGCTGCACAGGAAGGGACCCAGCTCCTGCCAAACCGGGCAGGAAGTCATCCACATCAGAGGTCTGTAGCTCGGACTCCCTGGCTTAGCAACCTGCTGCTAGCTAGTGTAATTGCTTCTTAAATTAACACATTTGCAGTACCTTAGGAAATACTGTAGAGATAGCCCATTTCCTCAAATAATGCCCATTACACAAAAATCTAGCATCACAGTCTTAGTGTCCACATCAGAATTCAGACTTGAGAAAAAAATAGTAGGTTTATGATAGTTTACCTTTTCAAGCAAACTCTTATTATATGAGGCTTTACAATAACATAAATAGATTTTTACTGGTATTCAAATCATATTTCATTAAAGTAGATAACTCAAAAGAGCACATCAGTCATTTCAAATTTACCTTTGAACCAGTAGCAGAAGTTTCTGTGCTATTTGAAATAATACAATCAACATCTCGACTCCTAAATGCCACATGTAAAAATCACTTAATCTATTTTTTCTGTCTTTAAAAAACAAAAATCAATCTATTTCAACCCCACACTATAGGAGCCAGAGTTGCCATTTAAATATATGAAATACATTTTCTAAGAGTGAAATGTGTTATGCAGTCCACTTCTGCAGCATACACCGGATAAAACAGAGGGGAACCTAAAATAACAAAAGCTACTGCACAGTTTCATTAAAAATAAAAATGTTGAAGTAGACCAGGACCTTTCAGCCATCAGCTAGCAGACTCCCCTCCCCAGTATTACAGTGCCTCCAAAACATTCCTCATTTTTCTCACCTATCCCTAGAGACCCTCACGCCTAGAGACAGACATAGGCATGAAGATGGTCCCTGCACACGGGGAAGGAAACTGCCATTCCTGGATGCTCTAATAGAAGAGACATGCTAAAACATGCAGCCAGCAGCTTCAAAATGAAAGTGGTCCCTCTGCAGTTTTCCCCAAGGATTCTACTACTGTAAAGGTAGAGAAGCATCACAGAGAATAAGCATAACAAGAATATTAAAACATTACCCCTGTAGAATCTTTTACACCCAGAGTTTGGGATTGATAAGCTGGCACCAAGAAGACTGCAGCTAAAATTCCATCATGCTTTAAAAAAAAAAAATTCTTTTCTTTTTTTTTTTTTTTTAAATTCTCCTTCAAAGACCACACCTAACTTCCTGTAAAAGGATTCTGGTAACTGAAGTAAGGACAGGCATTTCCTGTACAGGGACTACAAAATGGTATTATTGTAACTACCACTAGAGGGCGGGAAACTGTGAAGAGAAACACCTTCATAGCGTACACACAGCCATATGTCTGAAGCAGCCCAAAGTTTTCAGTTGTGGAGCTGATCTTCCACAGGCTTTTCTTGAAGTGAAACATTAAAACTTTGCTGATTTTAAGTGTTAATTTTATTAACTGATAATGCTTCTCCTCATGCTTTTTATTTGCTATGTCAAAAAGTCATTCAATCAATATAAAGAATTTAGATTAAAAGTAAAAAGAAAATACAGCAGTGCACTGCCTAATGACATTTTTTAGTCAATGACAGACCGACCACATATACCAGTGACACACCAAATATACAACAGTGGTCGCATAAGATTATAATGCCGTATGTTTTACTGTATCTTGTCTATGTTTAGATGTGTTTAGATACACAAATACATTGTGTTACAATTGCTTACAGTATTCAGCACATTAACATGCAGTATAGGTTTGTAGCCTAGAAACAATAGGCTATACCATGGAGCCTCGTTGTGTAGGCTTTACGTCTAGGTTTTATGTACACTCTATGAGGTACACACAATGACAAAAATCACCTAATGACACATTTCTCGGAATATATCTTGGTCCTTAAGCAAAGCATGACTGTAAACAGGGAAGGTTAAAAATAAAAAGTCATATTACACAGCAATTAAACCTTACCATATGTAAGGGGTAGAAATAAAAAATCATATTAAACAGCAAGTACTGTATGTAGGTTTGTAGACCAGAAAATACAAACATACAGTAGGATTTGATATTAGCCTCAGCCCCAAAGAATCTGAAATCCAATATAGTCTTTGCTAATTCAATGAAGAGAAGGCCTATGCCACACAAGTTAACTCTCTCTAGAAAAAATATTAACTCAGTGAGACACCAATCTTATTTATCTCTGATTTAAGTCACTAAAAAACAACCAGAAAAAAAAAATTGATAAGCCAGCGATATCCTAAATACTAGGTTTTCAGTTAATATCATAGTGAAGATTTGAGGACTTACTAAGTGCCAGTCACTTGGCTCAGATGTTTGCACTATTATTTCATCCTCCACACAACCCTATTGGATAAATGTTTTCATTATGCTTATTTGCAAACTGAAGTAAGGAGGTACACTGAGATTAGGAAAAGTCTAAGATCATACAGGTAGGATTCAAACTCAAAATTTGATAGCAAAAATCTGTGATCATCACTCAATCATAAAAAGAGCCTGGGTGTGGTGGTTCATGCCTGTAATCCTAGCAATTTGGGAGGCCGAGGCGGGAGGATCACTTGAGGTCAGGAGTTCGAGACCAGCCTGACCAACATGGAAAAACCCCGTCTCTACTAAACATACAAAATTAGCTGGGCATAGTGGCGTGTGCCTGTAATTCCAGCTACTCGGAAGGCTGAGGCAGGAGAATCGCTTGAACCCGGGAGGTGGAGGTTGCAGTGAGCCGATATCATGCCATTACACTCCAACACTCCAGCCTGGGCAACAAAAGTGAAACTCCATCTCAAAAAAAAAAAAAAAGAAAGAAAAAGAAAAGAAAAAAGAAAACAGGCACTGGCACCAATTATAATTAGAAACAGTTCTAATTGTTCAATCAATATATTTCATACTTTCTGACTTCACCATTTTCATTGGAAATATATTTGTTGGGAAGAAACAGGAAACCAAATAACCACATGTTCTAATTTATAAGTAGGAGCTAAACATTGGGTACACATGGACATAAACATGGGAACAAGAGACACTGTGGACTATAAAAGGGTATAGGTGGGAAGCAAGTGTTGAAAGACTACTTATTGGGTACTTTGCTTGCTACCTGGGTGGTCGGTTCAATTGTGCCCCAAACTTCGGCATCACGCAATAAACCATCACAACAAACCTGCACAGGTACCACCCTGACTCTAAAATAAAACAGTTGGGTGAAAAAAAGAAAATGTATTTGCTGGAAATGAGCAAGGGGAAGATGTAGCCAAAAAGAATATTTTACTCACTTTAACAGATAACTTTTGATTGTAAGAGAAAAAGATGTCTCAAATTAGTTGAAGTATAAAAGAAATAAAGAAAGGAGTTTATGAGTTCATGGTTTCTCCAGGGCTAGTCTTAGGCATGGGATGATTCTGGAGCTCAGCTGGCTCATAGTTATGTTGTATCCTTTGGTTCTGACTTTCGTAGCAATAGGTTTCCTAAAGATTCTTCCCTTATTGTAGTAAGATGCTGTAGCACCTTTAGCCTCCCAACCTTCCAGATCTAAATTCAGTGGGAAGAAAGATTCAGAAAAACTCTCATTTCATCTCACTGACTCCTGGTGAGTCACATGCCCATCATGAAGTACTCTGTCCACGGTAATGCCGCGCTTTGATTGGCCTCTCCTAAGTCACATCCTCTACCTTTGAAACACAGAAGAATTCTCACTTGAAACCTGTAAGTAGTCAGGTTCATAGTTGTGGTACAAAAGCATTTCTCAAAAGTGGAGTTGGAGCTGGGAAGGTCACTCTTGCTTATAATCCCAGCATTTTGGGAGATCAGGGTAGGAGGATGCCTTGAGACCAGGCGTTTGAGGCTGTAGTGAAATATGATCACATCACGGCACTCTAGCCATTAAGAAGAAAGGATGGAAGGAAGGAGGGATGGAAGGAAAAGAAAGGGAGACAGTGTAGGGGGAAGGAGGAAGGGGGAGGGGAAGGGAGGGGAGGAGGGAGAGAGAGAGAGGGAAAGAGAGGGAAGAGACAGAAGAGAGAGAGAAATACAAGGCTGGGCACTGTGGTTCACACCTGTAATCCCAGCACTTTGGGAGGCCAAGGTGGGTGGATTGCTTGAGGCCAGCAGATCAAGACCAACCTGGCCCACATGACAAAACCCCATTTCTACCAAAAATACAAAATATTAGCCAGGCATGGTGGCAGGGGCCTGTAATCCCAGCTACTTGAGAGGCTGAGGCAGGAGAATCACTTGAACCTGGGAGGCAAAATTTGCAGTGAGCCAAGATCGCACTCTAAACTGAGTGAGACTCAGTCAAAAACAGAAACAAAAATACAAAAAACCCCAGTAAATTACAAGGGAGCAGAGCTGACTTACTATTACTGAAATAAGGGGGAGATTAATGCTGGACAGGAAGAACGAACAAATGCATGCTCTAGTCACATACTCATCATATTTGCAGCACCTCCATATGTGGACAGTAACATTGTCAGTATTGGGATATATACATATAGTATATCTTCTGTGTGTACCAACTTCCATGTATACTGGTCAGGCAAGATTCTTAGAAGATTCCTTCCTCACAGTAAGTTATCCTACTGCAATCAAGCACACAATATTTCATAAATCTCTATGATGAGCATCAGCTTCAATATCAAATCAATATACAGGTCTCACTTTACAGATGTGCTTAGCAGTATACCAATTTGTTATACAAATGATTCTAATTCAAAATAAATTGAAGAATAAAAAAATTATGAAATTATTTACCAAACATATTTTTTGGGAGGCGATTAGTCATAATAAGAACACATAGTGTCTACTTTAAAAAGAAAATCATCCGGATCCGGTGGCTCACGCCCGTAATCCCAGCACTTTGAGAGGCCAGGTGGGGGGGGCAGATCATGAGGTCACAATATCGAGACCACCCTGGTCAATGTGATGAAACCCCATCTCTGCTAAAAATACAAAATTAACTGGGCGTGGTGGTGTGCGCCTGTAGTCCCAATCACTCGGGAGGCTGAGGCAGGAGAATTTCTTAAACCTAAGAGGCAGAGGTTGCAGTGAGCTGAGATTACTGAGATTGCGCCAAAGCACTCCAGCCCAGCCTGGGAAACAGACAGAGACTTCGCCTCAAAATAAATAAATAAATAAAAATAAAAAATAAAAAAATCTACTCATAGTACCTACTTTTGTCAAGCACTATTTTAAGAGCTATGAAACCATATAATCCTTATAGTAACATAATGAAGTAGATACTGTAATCATCTCCATTTAAAACATGAGGAAGAAGTAAAAAATGGAACAGAGGATACTGGAGTCTGGAGAGGATAGGGAGAGATTTGTTAAAGGATACAAAATTACAGCTAGACAGGAGAAATAAGTTATAGCTTCTATAGCACTGTAGACTAACTATAGTTAATAATATTATAGAATTTCAAATTGGTAGGAGGAGGATATTGAATATTCTCAATACAAAGAAATGCTAAATGTTTGAGATGATGAATATGCCAATAACCCTGATCTGATCAGTATATGTACCCCATGAATACGTACAACTATTGTCAGTTTAAAAAAATAAAGAAACATGAAGAAACAGAGGCATCAACAAATTCAGTAATTTAAAATACAAATAAGTTCTCACAACTGGAAAGAGTAGGGTCAGATGTGGAACTCATGCCTGCTGGCTGCAGATTCCATGTTTCTAACAATTCTGCAATGCTTAGGACATTTTCTGGAATTATTCACTATCAGAAATATACCAAGATATGTTCATTTTCCTTAACTTTATATTAGTTACAGGGTCACCTATTTTTCTCCCATTGATTCTAGCCAGTGAGTGTGTCTTGGAATATTTAAAAGAGTGAACACAAAATGTTTTACCAAAACATATAAGACAACAAATTAACAACACCTGAATATTTTTTCATATCAAAGAGACTTTTGTGCAATGTAGATTTGAGTAAAGAATTATAGTCTGTTTCTCATTTCCCAGGATAAGGTTTTCAGAAATCATACACATTAGTTTTTCTTTCATTTGTTCTGACCTTTGTTATCATCACATCATACTGATATTTTATGAGAATTTTATATGACATATATTACCTGAAGGTTTTAAATTTCATTCAGTTGTACTACTTTTCAGACAGAAGATTTTGTGTTACGACTTTTAAGGCCAGACAATATATTTGGAAGACCCATGAATAATGAGAAAGGCAAACAGTATCATCCGAAGTAGTCAGAAAATAAAAAATGTTAAGAATTGGGCTTCTAAATTCTGACATTTCTATAATGTTTTCCTTTCAATACTCTTTTCTTTTAGTTTTCTCATTTATACAAGAAGAATATATTTTTTCTAAATCAAAATTTAAAAATCATGTTATTACACATGACATCAGAAAAAAAATTACATGAAAGATGAGATAATGTAAAAAAAAAAAGTTATGTTGTAATAAACATTGTACCACACGTTTTTTCTACAAAGATCCATATTTATAACAAATGCTCTAGAAATACATTTATATTAAAAAATGGCTTATTAAATTTCAAAGATAAGAGCATAATTTTATATTGGTTTATATTACAATTAATGGTTGTGGGTAAGTGTTCAAAACTTAGAAAATTTGTACCCAAGAATTAAGAAAGCTGAGAAACACTAAGGAAAGAATATTTTTTTTTTTCTGGAAGTGATCTTTTAAGTTCCGCTTTACAATTGTAGTTTTTTATGTTCTTTAGTACATTACATAATGTAAACATAAACTAAGATCTGATGAATATTATTTTAAGGTTTATTTTTTGGATTTTCTAGCTTTCTTATTCCATAGGTTCAAGTCTATTTTCTTATCAACTTTTTCATTTTTTACTTGCTTTTATATATATATATATATATATATGCACACACACATATATATGTATTTATATACACAAATATATACATATATGTATATATGACATACACATATATATGTGTATGTATCCTCCTTGTAATTAACAATTTCCATAAGGGGGAGAAAATTCTAAACAACCAGACGTTTTTTTCTGCTGTAGGATATAAACAGAGAATAGTAGAATATGGAAAACTCAACTTCAGTATGTATTGGTCAGAAAAGCTGGGGTTTTTTTTTGTTTGTTTGTTTTTTTAAGTGCTAGGTTTAGTTCCAATATAAAACTAACTTATTTTTTATAGTTTATTTTTATATTAGGTGCATTGAGCAATATCCTTTTTTCTCTTTATTGAAATAAACAAATTATTTGGAAACTACTTTAAATAGAAAAAAAAAGCCTATCAAAAAGCACCAGGTGGAAAATCAGTTACTAATAAAACAGAATTTTACGTAACAAAAGTCTAAAAGACCATAAAAGAGAAATAGCACCACTGTCATTTGAACAATGGCTATTTACTTGCATTTCTTGTCATTGTTAATCACTGAATCTGGATTTTTCTCTGAATTCCACACAAAGCATCCATTATACAACAATTTTGTTATCAAATACTTGCTTTTTACACACATTTTAGGACAAGCTACCATCAGACACAAATTAATGCAAATGCATCAGGGGCTGAACAATTTCAGTGAGTGACACATATTTTGCAAACTTCTGCCAAACAAAAAGATGTAATAGGTTGTCCACAAAGCAAATGAGGGAGAGTTAAGGAATAATGTATTTTAAATATTAATAATTCAGACATGGTACTGTATTTTCTGTAAAAAAAAATTAACATTTAGTAACACACTATTAAATTTTATCTCTTAAGAGATTAATGTACTGAGAAAGTAATCAGAGGACTAGAGAGCTGTGGACAGCAGATACCAAAAACACCGCAGCTTTGCAGAATCCAAGGGAACAATAGTCTTCCCTGATTACTCCCTTTGCCAGAGAGCCACAAAGATCTTGCAGTGTGCTCACCTGCCTGCTGTACTTCCAACTCCAAGCTGCAAACTTTAAGGACCCAAAGAGGTGTCCCCAGTAGGTAGTTAGACAGACATGAGCAAGGCAGGAGAAACCCCTCCCTCAGGAATGTCAGGCAACCATCAGGTGAAGGTCAGGTGGTTATAAAACTGTCTTTCTAAAATAATAATTGGTCAAAGCCAGCACCAGGGCAAGACAGTCCCCCAATGGATAAAAAATACCTGAAGCTGGTGATCAGCAGCTTCCTGATAAGATCTCAGGAATTGGGTAAGTGGGCTCAAGCATGCACACTAAGAGGCAAAATGGCAGAGTTTAACTGGTATATAACCTTCCTCAGGACATTCTACTGGTAAAGGAAAAATGCCTCAAGTGAGCATACACACAACTTCAGTAAACACACTGCACATGTCACCCCTCCCAAGTGCTGGCAGACCACTGCACATGTGTACACCCTGCTCCAAATGAAAACTAAGGAGAAGAGAAACACAAACCCCAGAACCAGGCCAATGTATAAAACCTCAAGTCAAGGGCCAAACAGGGCACTTGGATCTCTCAAGTTGCCTACATGGCCCTCTTCCAATCATACTTTACTTCCTTTTGTTCCTGCTCTAAAACTTTTAAATAAACTCTTACTCCTACTCTAAAACTTGCCCTGGTCTCTCCCTCTGCCTTAAACCTACTTCTTCCCCTCAGCCAAATTCTTTCCTCCAAGGAGGCAAGGATCGAGTTTGCTGCAGACCTCTATGAATTCACCACTGGTAACATGTTAAATGTAAAACTAAAGGATAGTAAAATGGGAAACAACCTCCATTCAAATCCCAGACATGTGAGCAAGTCTCCAAAAGTAGTTGTTAGATGAAAAAATTGGACACACCTCATTTCCCAAAAAAGCATAATAAACAGAAATTTCGGGGATAATTGGAAAAAATCCCAGAGAAATGCTCAGTGAAAATAGAGCTCTTCAACCCAAAATTCTCAGGGCTGAAACACGCCCTGTGTTCATCCAGGCAACAATGCCTCCTGCTTTTTAGCAAGGATGCAGTTGGTCAATGCCACCAAATGGCTTTACAGAACTACCTTTAGAACTGTCCCTGTGAGCCAAAGTCTAGGCCTGCAAGGGCGCAAGCAGCCCTGTAAGGCCTGTGATGACACCAGGTCACAAAGGTTCTGAGGTTTGGCCCTTCCTTCCGACATGCATTGTCAAACACATATGATCTCCAGGTGTGCTACATTTGATATTTTGAATATGGAAGTATATTTTAAATACTTTAGGCATTAACTTATTACAAAATTCCCTACCAAGATTTGACATTAGCTTAAAATTCAATTCAGTCTACATTTCTCTACCGAGGTCTCCACCTCGGCATATTACCTAACACTTTCTCCAGCGATCAGTGTTACCTGCATGCACACGGTGAGCGCCATGGTCAACATCCTTATTTCCCAGGTGAACCAACTACATGTTAACATTGCTCTGCTGCACGGTAAAAGCTCCTAACTCAAACTCACCAGAAAAGGAGCGAAACTCTGCAAAGTGCACTTTAAAAAGAGGTACTTTACGCTCATAAAAAGAAACTATCAAGTCCTCTAAGAATAATAAAAGGGAATATTTTACTTTTAAGCACAAGATTTGGAGTGCAGAGTTCAGATAACGCTCTGCTGGTTCAGGTTGTTAAAACTCTTCTTGTTCCTCCTGTGGGCCCCTTCATCAGATATCACGAAGTCTTCATCTGTGGCATGGAGAATGTCTACATTCCTCTGCAATGCAGGGTCATTGTACCCCCTCGTTCTGCTGGCAAATAAATTCATTGTTCCTTAGCTTTCCGTAGTAGAAATCTCTTTCTCCAAGGCTTCAGTGTAAATTTCAACATGTTGACCTGCTAGTATCAATTTGATCCTGCCGCATTCCTACTGACCAACCACATTTGGATTCTTTTGTACCACCCTGGGGCCAGCCTTAGAAGCTGCAGTTATTTTTGTGGAAATGGTCCTCTGTGAGCTGGATTGCTGGAGCTGAGAGATTTCTTTGGTTTATTCAGAGCTGGAGCAACAGTAGAGAGAGCCACTTCAGCTTCTTGACCTTGTCCAGAAGCCAAAGGGTTATAGGCTTTTTCATCGTAGTTTGCATCAAAAAACTTCTGGAACTACTGAATGAATTCAATTGTCCTGAAACTTTCCTTTTACTAATTGAACTTACTTTGTCAGCACCCATCCCCTTAAAAATACTGCTTGTAGTATTTTGAAGTTCTGGATGTATTCATGGAATTTCACCTTCTTCAAGGCAATGGAGCCAGGGGAGAGAATGACCATAAACTGACAATAAGCAGCCCCTGAGCACAATTTTTACATCTTTGTCAAATTCAACTTCAGGAGACTCATTGATCCAGGCCAGCATGTCATGTAGAATTAGATTGTCACTGGTGACTGATGTCAAGTATATATTCACTGTCATCTTTGGCTCCTGGTGGAACAGTCTACTGTCCACACCCAGCCCTAGTTCCATCTTCATCTTGTTCAAATTGTTTTTAAAGTATAGATATTCCATTAAATGATTTTTATCTAAGACACATTTTGCTTTTCTTTAACAGGAATGCATACCAATCTTACTATGATGAACTCTGGGAAATATAATTCAGTGTATCGATAATCACTTTACATCTAACTTTACTGCAAATACTGGGAAAAATAAGTTAACTATATAAAAGAAATATACCTATATTTTAATAGAAGCGTTTTCATTTTCTCATAGGTAGACTGGCAATACATTTCTACAATCTTTCAAAATCTTCTGGTGTATTAAGTGTGTGTTAGCAGACTTCCCTGAACTCATTCAACCCTCTCTAAATGGCTCATCAGCAGGTAGGGCACCTTTAATCTGATTACACAGCAATTTGGTTTTGATGGATGTATTATGTTGGAATCACAGAATTCCCATTCTGGATTTTAATAATCAGGTAAGAAAGAAAATTTCCTAGGCTATGGTTCTCTTTATGAGGGTGAGGTACTTCCCCTTTTATGTATATCTGAATATTTCCAGCTCAGTTTTCCTCATTTCTTCTTTTCATCAAAAACTTCTACCTAAAATTTTTCCCTCAGTCCCCATTCTCTTTCATAGGGGAGAAAAAAGAAGCCTCTAAACTCCTCAGCGGGACAGTAGATCTGAATGTCTGGTCATCTTCCTCATGCCAAAATGAGCAGGTAAAGCCAGAAGCAGAAGGTCTTTGAATTTAAAAAAAAAAAATGCTCAAAAAATAGCTACATTCCAAAGTGTATGTATTCATGCATATGTGTGTCAGAGAGAGACAGAGAGAGAGAGAACTAGAGAGGAGTGAAGGAGTGAAGGAGAGCACAAGAGACCATGGGTTCATTCATTTCTTCATGTAATGTCAACACTACCTAAATTGTGGCACACTACTAGGTTCTTGATTTATTATCTCATTGATCCTTGTAGTATTTGTGAAGGGAGTAGTATTGTTGTCACCTTCCAAATGTGGGAGTGATCAGGGTATATGGATGTTGGATAACTTGCCATTGCCACATTGAGCCAGAGTCTAAATTCACATGCGTTTGATTTCAAATACTAAATATAATTCATGTTCCATTTTTCTCCCAGGGTGAGAAATGCACCATTGAGATTTAAGTTGAGAAGGGAAATGTGATATAAGTCTGATTGTCTAAAAGTCGCTAATCCCTTTCTACACCTAAGATGTTTGTAGAACCCCACAGACCCACTGCTATTAGACAAATTTGTGACCCAGTACAAATAACATAGTTTCCCCTTATAATCTTGCTATTGCTGTTGTGGGGCTAGCTTGACGTCTGCTGGAAAGCAGCAGTTGTTTTCTCAGTACCTTCCCCATGCACCATAATGAATGTACTCTTATCCCAGGCATGAAGGAGGAGCTTATACATTTACAAGGAACTTTCTTCTGCAATACTGTATACCTTTCTCCTCATAGTCATTTATTGATGAGTTACCCATTCTTGTGACTCCAGCTTACATTTATATGATGCCCTCAACACAGATCCCTAGTCCTATAGGATCCCATCACATATTCCCAACAACCTATAGCTAAGGTCTCCTTGTCTGTGGATTCTTGGAGCCTCAAGTGAACATTGCCAGAATTGAATTTATCGTCTTTAGAAATTCTTACCATTTCTTAAAATATTTCCATTTCCTTCCATTTCTTCTATTCTCCTAAATTACCAGTGCTTTTGTTGACTTAGCTGTTTCCCTCACCTTCTTTTAATTTATGATCTCTGTCACCAAATCTTAATATTTCTACTTCTAGGAAACACCTCTATGATTTACTTCTGCCACTGCATCTTCATTACCATCAACATATTTCAGGAACAGATACATAACAGGATACATCATTTATGTATTCAAAAAATCATGTCAAGTTCCTCAGGTAAAAAAAAAACAAACCTTACAGCCATCCTTGATTCCTTTCTGTCTCACACACTATGTCATATCTTCCAGTGACTTCTTTTTGTTCTATATTCAAAATATATCCAACCATTTCTCACCTCCTCTACCATTAGCATAGTGGTTCAAGTTGCCACCATCATTCACTTAGATTACTGCAATTACTAGGGCCAGTAATTTAGGAAGCACACTGCAAAAATGATAACGTTGAGGGAGGCCCCAGCTGGGAGTGATACCTTGCACCTGTAAGCCTAGCTGCTTCAGAGGCTGAAGCTGGAAGATCCCTTGAGGCTAGGCATTGGAGACCGGTCTAAACAAAACAGCAAGACCTATCTCTAAAAAAAAAAAAAAAAAAAAAAGACGGAGACACTTGTTTAAGTAGCCCGGGAAAGGGGCTATAAAAGATTATGCAACATAACTTTTTTCTTATTTATACAAACTGTTTCCTTTATTTTTTAAAAACTTGGCTCTAGTTAAAATAATAATCTGTCTTAAAATTTTATCATTTAAGCCCAATTAAAAGTTCAAAAATATTATACTTTTGTGCTCTGATCTTAGCTTCCTTTTCCACCCTTCATACCTTTTTGATGATGTTTAACCAATGATTATGTTCTGTTCCCAATCTCTCTACTTTCTCCCTTTTTTACCTTTGCTCAGTTTCTTCCATTTGAAAGGAAATGTCTTCCCTGTCTCAATTAATCAACTCAATATTAACTTATCAAAATTAACTCAAATACCATTTCCTTTAAAAAGACTCTCTTCACCTCCTGAGCTGGAGGAAGCTACCTCTCCCTTCTGAACTCTTGGGACACCTCCTAGATAATGTGGTATATGGGAAAGAGCATGGGCTTTGAATCAAATCATTGGGATTGAAATCCGGTTCTGACATTTAGTAACTCTGTGACCTTGAGTCTCAGAGCCTCAGTTTTCTCATCACTAAGATTTCTCTTCCTGGCATTTAAAGAATGCTTCAGTCTTCCTTCCTTCCTTTCTCCTTCCTTCCTTCCTTTCTTTTTTTTTTTTTCCCACAAGGTTCTGCTCTGCTGCCCATGCTGGAGTGCAGCAGTGTGGTCAGGGCTTGCTGCAATCTTGACCTCCCAGGACCAAGAGATCCTCACATCTCAGCCTCCCAACTAGCTGGGACCATAGGTGCACACCACCATACTTGGCTTTTTTTTTTTTTTTTTAACATTTTGTAGAGATGGGGATCTTGCTATGTTGTCAGGGCTGGTCTCCTGGCTTAAGTGATCCTCCTGCCTTGGCCTCCCAAAGTGCTGGGATTATGGCCATGAGCCACCTTGCCCAGTCCAGCTTTCCTTTCTTGTCTTCCCTCTTACTGACTCCTATGATCTGGTTCGGCTTTGTGTCCCCACCCAAATTTCATCTTAAATCATAATCATCATAATCCCCACGTGTCAAGGGAGAGATCAGGTGAGGTAATTGAATCATGGGAGTGGTTCCCCTCATGTTGTTCTTGTGATAATGATTGAGTTCTTACAAAATCTGATGGTTTTATAGGGAGCTATCCCCACTTCGCTCAGCACTTCTCCTTCCTGTTGCCTTGAGAAGAAGGTGTCTTGCCTCCTCTTTGCCTTCTACCCTTATCGTAAGCTTTCTGAGGCCTTCTCAGTCATGCCAAACTGTGAGTCAACTAAACCTCTTTTCTTTATAAATTACCCAGTCTCAGGCAGTTCTTTATAGCAGCATGAAAATGAACTAATATGCCCTACTTTTGTCTTATGGTACAGACAAAATAATGTGCTCATGGTCTTCTAAAGTTGCACACTCAGCTCTGTGTTTCCACTTCAATGCTATCTTCGCCACCTGAAACCCATGACACCAATTCAGCCCAGGAGACAATAACAGTTTAATTCTCAAATACATTTTTTCAGGCACACTTTCACATCCTTCCAACTGGATACACCCTTTCACTTTTTCAAGCTTGCGATTATTTGTTTTTCACACACTATTTTTTCTATTTAAGTAATTGCCTTGAAGTAAGGTTGTGATGTACTCCTCTTTGCAACTCTTGCAGTACATAAAGCAATGCCTTAAGCAAAGTAGATACTCAGTAAAAGAGTTGAATAACAAGATTTCAAACAGAAGCAGCATTGACAAAACTCTCATATTGAAGGGAGCCTCGGGGTGCAATAGCCTCTATCGATTCTGGAGGGCAGATCTAAGGTTAATATGAATATTATAGAAAGGAAAATGTTGATAAAATATGTTGAAGTAAATTAAAACAGACGAGGCTTGAAGAATTCCTGAGCAGACAAATTCAAGTGGCTCTCAGAAGTGACCTAAACCTTGCTTGATTTGCAAACATACGCAAAACTCCAACTATTTTTTATAAATGCCTAAAGAGAAATAAAACTTACGGCTAACCAATCAGAAGCTGCCAACTAACATAGTTATATAAGTAGAAACTTTTCAGCAAGATAGACCAAATAAGGCAATATATAATTGTAACCAATTAAATATTTCCTTTGCTTTATTTCCACATTCTCCCTATAAAACCTTTCTCTTTGAGTTCTCTCAAGAGGCCTAAGAACCACTTTTGGTTTGGAGCTGATTCAAGAATTACCATTTGCTCAAATAAACTCTCTAACATTTTATTGTTTCTCAATTTACTTTTTAACAAATATAAGTAACAATGTTCAATTTCCGGGATTTGCATAAAAATGAATATTTTTAAATACAAAATATGCTCAATTACTAGCAGATACTGCAGTAAGAATGCCTGTCTGAGTAAATAGTTAAAATGTATAATTCCTCAAATATTTTCAACCTCCAGATTCTATGACTGCCTTAAAAAAAAAAACCAGGGCATTAAATTATCTTTTACTAAGAAAAAATGAAGACAGAATTGAGCTAATTTTTAAAATCATTAACATAAACTCTGAATTAGCAATAACATTCAGAAGGTGGCCACGGAGTATGTCACCTCCCTGATCAGTGACTGAGACTGATCCCTCTTGGCTGCGGGCTTACTGGACTTAAGGAAGACCTTCCAGTCTCTATTGCTGATTGCATCTTGAGGGGTCTTCATAAGTAGGCGGTACTGAATTAATAAAGGAGCCTAACTTGCATTTGTATAACCAAATCAAAAGTTGTCAAAGGAGAAGATGAAGTAGGGAAAGACCTTACTGATGAAATCTAGCTTACTTTTAAAATACAATTAATCACAGTTTCTTGGACTACAATGAAGAAAACATTCAAGAGCAATGGCATACAAGTTTTCTTGTCTCTTTTTAGTACCAGAAATGAATCTATTTGTCTTTGCTGGGTTCACATTATGAATATATTTTCAACAAAACATGTCAAAATATGTGTCCAGACATGTTTTTGTATTTAAATTGGTGAACTTAGGGGTTTAGGCAATTAACACAAGAGTACTATGGCTCAATAACTTTGGAATTCCTTCCTTTGGAGTTGTTACTTTTGTTTTTTTAGGGAGCTAATCACAATTTCTTTTTTTTGCCAAGTGTTTTTGGCACCGTGTTTCTAGCTACATCTTTTTTGAGATGGAGTCGCACTCTGTTCCCTAGGCTGGAATGCAGTGGCACCCCAGCTGGAGTACAGTGGCGTGATCTTGGCTCACTGCAACCTCCGCCTCCCAGGTTCAAGTGATTCTCCAGCCTCAGCCTCCTGAGTAGCTGGGATTACAGGCGTGCGCCACTACACTCAGCTAAATTTTTTTTGTATTTTTAGTAGAGACAGGATTTCACTGTGTTGGTCAGGCTGGTCTCAAGCTCCTGACCTCATGATCCACCTGCCTCCAACCCCGAAGTACCGGGATTACAGGCATATGCCACCGCACTGGGCTGCTACACCTTATTATGAAACATCATTCATTTTGAAGAACTCTTACTACTATTTGGTATGACCAATCCTTCTGAGAAACAAAAAAAGGCAATAACTTTAGAGCCAGACAAAACTGGTTTACATCTTACGCTGCTACTTTCTAGCTGTGGTTCTTTGGTCAAAATACCTAGATTATTGTGAGGATTAAAGACTGCAACTTAAGTAAAATATTCATTCATTCATATGTAACAGATGCTAGTCATGCTCCTTTCACCGTCTTTCAAGCTCCTACATATAGCACTGTACTAAGCACAATAAATAAAAATGAATCATAAAGCAATAAGCCTAAACTTTCAGCATTTACAATCCAGCTAATCATTTAACAAAAATTTTGAAGTGCCTACTAAGGGCCAGTCTTATTCCAGATGCTTGGGTTACAGTAATGAATCAAACAGACAAAGCCTTACCCTTGTGGAGGTTATATTCTACATAACCCAGTGGAGGGATACAGATAATGTCCAAGTAAGGCAAATATAGACTCTTACATGTGGTGCTAGTTGCCCTGGGGGAAAAATGCATGAAAAAGAAAGGAAAAAAAAATCAGGGTTGTGGAGGAAAAGGATGCATTGTGATTTTAAATAGGGTGGTCATGGAGAGCCTTGCTGAAGAAATGAGGTTTAAAAAAAATCTCTGAAGGAAAATGAAGAATCTAGCCAAGTCATGAGCCTCACTAGATGAAGGGGTTCTATGGGGAATCATCAGAAGAGTTGTGGAGTGGTGTTCATGTCTGAAAAGACTTGTTGGAAGGTAAGTAACACTGAATGGATGAAATAAAACAAGGCAGTAGCACATCAACATGAATAAGAAAGTAGAGCAGGTAGCAGAGACACTGGGGACAAGAGCAGATGCTGCCAACCTCAGTTAGGCCTGCCATCTGGTTTCACAGCAGTTTCACCAGTGACACCTGTGACATAAATGTCAAGATCAGAGCCCAAGCCAGACCCGGAGAAGCAACAATCGTTCCAGAAATAAAGGGGAGCTCTCTGCCATTCTATGTCCTTTGCTTGAGCACAGAAGGAGGATGATGAAAGCAGGATAGCCATGCCCGGGCTGCCCGGAAAAATCCAAACCTGGATGGCTGCCTGTGGGGTGGACCCAAGAACAGCTTTACGGATATGAAAAGTACAGCAGCCAAATATAGCAACTAGAAACAGCTCGACGTCAGAGAAGCAGACAAGGCAAAATATTGCCTATCCGTAATGCCTAGAAATGTTTGTTGAAATCTTAAAAGATTAGAAAAGGAATTCTCTTTTTAACCAGGGTAATTTTTAGACTAGACAACAGTGGCGATTGCATGATACAGCTACACATCAGGTATTGCTACAAAATGTTTTTTGTTTCTTTTCACGTGTGAAAAGTGTTTAGGCAATGTATTTTTCCATTCAGCATATTGGTAACTATCTTCACTAGCATATTTCATCACTTCTAATCATTCCTAACACATTACAGAGAACAAGTAATTAACTACTCTGTTCCTAGGTCATTCAATCTCTTGACCACTGGGGTTTTGCCTTTCTTTTTCTTTTTTTTTTTTTTTTTTCTTTAAATTCTCTCTTACTTAAAATTAGGATAATTCCTCTCTTGGTTAAATCTGTAAGTATACTATTGGAATGAATTCAGATTATTGGGAGTAATTTTTTTATGTGTTATAAAGCAATAAAATGTTTCTAATTCATTTTCTTCTTTTTGTTAACATTATTAAATATCAAGTTTTGCCTACAGGAATGAATTGAGAAAGAGCACTTTATACAAAAAGAAATTTTATTTTGGATTCTCTATTTTAAAGTTTTTTTTTTGTATAGCTTCATGCATGTGAATTTTAAAAGTATGGTTGGAACTCATAAGATGGTCGGATTTTGAACAGCATCTCTATCCATGTGCACAGATACAGCAGCCCACATATGTCAGATTCATGTGATTTCTACCCCACCATATTGCTGCACCAGTTTCATCTGCAAATGAAAACAGAAAAAAAGGCAGGCTGGAGAAGGAAAAAGGGCAAGAGGCTCAGGAAAACTTACCGCCTCCCCCAGTAAAGTGACCATTTGCATTCTATATATTAATTACCAGGCTCATACTCATGAGTGACATTTTCCATTTATTTTTCTCACTCCCAACAAAATATATGGAAATAATTAAAAGCAAAGAAAAAGCAAAAGAAAAGCCTTGTCATTTGGAAATTATCAAAGGGCAAGAAATGACTCACATATTTTTTGAAAAGTTCAAATCATAATCACAAATTATAAACTACATTTTCTTTTGGGTTCTCATAAAAAAAACAGACAGGGAGAAAGAGAGAGAGGGAGGGAGAGAGAGAATAGTTTGAATTCTGTAAAGAAAATATGTTTCAATATAAAAGAATTTATAAATTGTAAGATATGACTAAGATTTAGAATTAAATACCTACCTTAAAAAAAAAGATCTTAAGTGAGTTTCTTCTTTGTGTTGGCACTGTAGCCAATGCAAATTAAAATAATGGGTTTGGTGTTTGGAAGGGGGGGGCTCCCAAGAGATCATTTAGTCAGGCTTCTTATATTCATTAAGGATTAAACTAAAATCAGAGACAGATGGTTTTGTCTCATGTCTCAGAACAGAGATTTCACAACTTTCTTTGGGTGCTTATTGAACTCTTTTATCACCATCTAACGTATTCTTTAGTTATAAACTCTGTCAATATTAACACGAGACTGTTTTCACTAGCATTTCATTGGATGGAAATGGAAGCATTATCCACGTTGCTATAGGAGATTTATCAGGAGAAAATTGCCAAAATATTTATTTAACATTCTATTTATTGGCATTTTGAAAAGATCTATTCCTATAGGTTTAACCAAGATCCAATGACTTCATTACAATTGTGTAGAGTTATAGCATTGGCTGATTGTAATTCCTTTAATTCTCAACCTTCAGTCTACTTTTTTGCCCACCCTCTGTCTCATGTCATCTGAATATAATTACATGCTAATTTGATTAATAAGTTCTTGAGACAACATAATAGTTAAAGGTGTGAACACAGAGATTACTAACATGTTGTATTCTAATTATCACTCAGTATAGCACATTTTATATATTTTGTGTTTGATTTCCTTCTTTTATCCATGGATTGATTATTTGGAAATGTGTTGCTTAATTTTGATGAAAGGGACCTTTTTAGATATCTAATTGTAACTGATTTATCATTTAATTCCATTGTAGTCAAATACTTTTTGAACTGAATTGTGACTTATCTTATGGCTTAGGAATACCACCTGTGGAATGTTCCATGCGTATTTGAAAAGAATGTATATTCTGAAATTGTTGGATGTAATAGTCTACAAATGTCAGTTAGATCTGCATGTTTGATAATTGGTAATGTTATTCAAGTTCTCTATATCATTAATTTTTGTATTCTAGCTCTAGCAACTTCTGAGAGAAAATTGATAAAATCTCCAACAATAATTGTGGAATTCTCTGCTTCTTACTTTAGTTCTGCCATTTCTTTCTTCTTGGATTTTGAAATTCTACTTGGTTATACCCTTTTAAGATTGTTATGTCTTATTACAAATTGAATTTTTTTCCCAATAAGATGACCATTTTTATCTGTGTTAGCATCCTTTGCCTTAAAATCTACCTTTGATATTAACATAGTCATATTAGCATTCTTTTGCTTACTGTTTGCATGTTTGTCTTTTACTGCTTATTTTTAACTTTCAACCTGTGTTATATTCAAAATATATTTTGAAAGCAGCATACCATTGATCTTTGTTCCTTATCCAGTCTGACAATCTAAAGAGTAATGGAGATATACACCCACGAAAAGACCTATGCAAGAATGTTCATAGCAACCTTTTTTTTTATAATAGCTAAAACTGAGAAACAACACTCATGAATAGGTAAAAGAAAATTCTTATAACATGTTTATATAGGAGAGTGCTATTCAACAACAAAAAGTTATGGTACACTTACATATGCAACAAAATGGTTAAATATTTTTTTAAAATGTGTTGAGTGACAAAAGCCAGGGGAAAAAAGTTACATTCATTATGATTCCACTTATGTGAAGTTTTTGAGCTGGTAAAACTAAGCCATGGTGATAGAAATTGGAACAGTAGTTGTCTCTGGGGGAAGGAGGAATTGACAGGAAAAGGGTACTCGGGTAATAGAAATATTCTACATCTTAATTGGAGTAGTTGCCAGACAGGAGAATACATTTGTCAAAACTCAAACTAATATACACTTAAAAATGCCTGTGTTTTATTTTACTGAAATTGTATCTCAATTAAAGAAAATGGCATGAGCCCAATCTCTACTACCTTTTGTCTACTTCCTATTTTCCGTTGTCTATATTGGCTAACCCAAGCCAGGCTGGGTAAGCTGTTGCCTTGCTGACTCTCTTTCAGTCATAGAATTCCTATCAGGTATCTCCTATGTATTATCTCCATGTGGCCAGCAAGAAGATTCTAAGTTTCTCTGATATGAATCATACTTTAATGGGAAGTGCAAGTCCAATTATGCCTCTAAGATAATTCTCTCCAAAATAATCAGGAGCCGGCTCCTTCTGGGTCTGTGCTCATAATACCATTCATATTCTCTGCTTCCAAAGAATTCAAAACCTAATTAGATTGTCAAAATAAACACAGAGAAATTTAAACCATAACACTGAGTCCTGTAACAACTTAAGACAACAATGTACAAAAGCAATGCAAGACAGCAAGGTAGTGCACGATTTATCTGTGGTAGTAATGACAAGCTTGAACAGATTTTTAAAAATTTTACAAAATGTTTTTATACACAGTATTTTACTTATCATGCGCAACCTTAAAAAGTAAATCAGGAAAGTAAAAACATCCTCATCTTTTAGGTAAAGAAATCGAGTTTTTAATCAGGCTATGTCACTGTCCAAGCAAATAAGTGACAGATGGAAGACTGCAACTCGTATTTTGACTCCTGCTCCCAACAATGATTTATTTTGTATTGCTTTCTGTTTATAAAACATTACCTACATTGAGATCTGAAGTGATGTACGAAGGCTTTGTGTATGTAGTAGTACTTAGATTGCACTTTAAAGGGTGACCTGGAGTAAGAGAAAATTCCAATTACAAGGAAAAATTATGAGCAAAGGCCCAACCACTAGCAGGACCTGACTCTGACCTATAGGAGAAAGCAAAGCAGATTGAGACAATAGCAGATGAGAAAATTAGTTGGACTAGGGTGGAGGTTCTTGCCTTGATCAAGTTGCAGATTTAATCCAGAAAGGATGATAGTGGCCAGAGTCCAGAGATACCAAATACAATGCCAAAAGTCAATGGCAACTTGCTGAAGCTTTTTGAAAGGAAAGTAAAATATTAAGAAGAAAACTTCATTACATAATATGTTAAATATTATAAAATAATTATACTAATAGGCATATTTAAGAAATACAATTTTAGTATGGCTGTAAGAGTGGATAAGCAATGGGTGGGTTGTAAAGAAAAAAGAATTTGGTGCTCAAAACTTGTTTGAAATTTACTGTTAAGGGAATAAAAATGGGTAAAAGAGAAGCAAAGAGCAAATTTTTCAGTATGAGAGAGAGCCATACTTGCTTGAAGATAAAAAAAAAAAGGAGTTATTAAGAATAAGAAATTAAGAATATGAAGAGAAAGTTGCTTGAGGGGACTTTTGAAATAAGAAGGCTAGGATAGGGTCAAGAACAAAGAAGAAATTGCTAAGCTGTGAAATCAAGAGGGATAACATTAAGCATGGAAAAGTCAGAATAAATGGATAAAGAGATTAAAGTAAACAGCAGAGAAGGTTAAATTCACCTCAGAACCTCAATCTTTTCAATAAAGCCCTGTGTAAGATACTGCTGAAAAAGAATAGAAGAAAAGAATTGGGATTGAAAAATTCAGGAAAGAATAAGGCCATTTGAATTATCACTGATAAGAAATGGATTGTGTTGGTTGTGTTCAGAAGAAATAAGACATTATAAATGTAAAAGTTAATAAACATATTTAGACACTTGATTTTAATAAACATATCAATGTAAGTAATAATTTATACACGTATAGTTAACTCCCTCTGTGGAATTGACATTTTTTTTTCATTTGAATAATAGAAAACATGGTCACATATGAGGTTACATATGAGGTTAAATTTGGTCACATATGAGGTTAAATTTGGCTTAAAATTATAAAAAATTATCTAATAACCCAGAAATGTAACAGACTGAAAAATTATAATAATGATCATTTTTGTTGAAATCTTACTAAGGCCAGGAACTGTTTTAAGGGTTTTACATGTGCATTTTATTAATTACATCTTCACAATAACGTGCAGGATAGGAACAATTATTAATACCATTTTACCAAAAGCCAAAATAAGTTTACTTGCCTAAGAACATATTAATGAGTAGGGAAGCCTGAATTTGGACTATGACAACCTGAATCTGAGTCCAAGTTCTTGACTACCATGTTTGCTTGCTGGCTAAAACTATCCATATAAACTATAAAATGTTACTCGAAGCTCCATTTTTTGGTAGAGTTAATAACTCAATATTTTATTTTATTCTATATTTCAATTATTTTTAATCAACAAATAAAAATTGTACATATTTGTAGTGTGGCACTTGATATTTGCATTGTGAAATGACTAAATCAAACTAATTAATATCTCCATCACCTCAGATATTTATATTTTTGTGGTGAGAATGTTTAAAATCTGCTCTTAGCAATTTTTGAACATGCAGCACAGTATTAACTATAGTCATTACATTGTACAATAGCTCTCCAGAACTTATTTCTCCTGTTTAACTGAAATTTTGTACCCTTTGACCAACATTTTCCATTCCTCCAACCCTACCCACTAGCCCCTGGTAACCACATTCTATTTTCTGTTTCTATGACTTTGACTTTTTTAGATTCCATACATAAGTTAGATCACGCAATATTTGTCGTTCCATGCTTTGCTTATTTTACTTAAACTAATGTCCTCCAGGTTCATCCATGTTGTCACAAGTGAAAATATTTCCATCTTTTTTATGGCTGAAGAGTATTTCATTGTCTGCGTGTGTGTGTGTGTGCAATTCTTTATCCCTTCATCTACAGATAAGACTTAGGTTGATTCCATATCTCGTCTATTGTAAATGATGCTGCAATAAACATGAGAGTGTACATATCTCTTCCTCACACTAATTTTGTCATCTTGTCTTGTTTCAGTTCTCAGGGGGAATGTTTTCAACTTTTCCCCATTCAGAATGATGTTGGTTGTGGGTTTGTCATAGATGGCTTTTACTACTTTAATGTATGTTCCTCCTATGCCAATTTTCTTGAGGGTTTTTACTCTAAAGCGAGACTGTATTTTATCAAATGCTTTTCCTGTGTCTATTGAGATGATCGTATGATTTTTATTTCTAATAAAATGTTTATGTGATGTATCCCTTTTATTGACTTACATATGTTAAACCATCCCTGCATCCCGGGTATGAAGCCCACTTGATCATGATGTATTCTCTTTTGGATATGCTGTTGGATTTGCTTAACCAGAATTTTGTTAAGAATTTTTGCACCTATGTTTATCAGGGATATTGGTCTGCAGTTTTCTTTTTTGTTATGTCCTTTCCTGGTTTTGGCATTTAGGTGATATTGGCTTCATGGAATGATTTAGGGTGGATTCCTTGTTTCTCTAACTTGTGGAATAGTTGCAGTAGGGTTGGTACTAATTCTTCTTTGAATATCTAGGTATACACCCAGAAGTGGAATTACTGGACTATATAATAGTTCTATATTTACTTTTTTAAGGAACTTACGTATTGTTTTATATAAGGGCTAATTTGCACTCCCACCAACAGTGTACAACACTTTGGTTTTCTCCACAAGCTTAGCAACACTTGTTATATTTTGTCCTTTTCATAATAGTTATTCTAACAAATGTGAGGTGATATTTCACTGTAGTTTTAATTTGTGTTTTCCTGATGATTAGTGATATTGAGCATTTTTTTCACACACTTGTTGGCCATTTGTATGTCTTCTTTTGAGAAATGTCCCTTTAGGTCCTTTGCCCATTTTGTAATCAGGTTATTATTATTATTATTATTTGCTATTGAGTTGTTGGAGTTTCTTACATATTTTAAATATTAACCCCTTATTGAACATACGGTTTGCAAATATTTTCTTCTAATTTGTAGGTTGTGTCTTCACTCTGTTGATTGTTTCTTTTGTTTTGGTCTGTGATTTTTGGGGTCAGTTTAAAAAAATCATTGCCCAAATCAATGTCATAGAGATTTTCCCCTGTGTTTTCTTCTAGTACTTTTATAGTTTTAGGTCTTCTACAAGTTGCTAATTCATTTTGAGTTGATTCTTGTATATAGTATGAGATAAGGGTCTGATTTTATTCTTCTGCATGTGGATACCCTGTTTTCCTAACATTATTTATTGAAGAGACTGTTCTTTCCTCATTTTTTGTTCTTGGTACTTTTGTCAAAGATTGATTGACCATAAATTCATGATGTATTTCTGGGATTCTGGTTCTGTTCCATTTGTATGTTTATTTTCATGCCAGTACCAAGCTGTTTTGATCATAACTTTGTAATATATTTTGAGATCAGACAGTGTGATGCCACTAAGCTTTGTCCTTCTTACTCAAGATTGCTTTGGCTGTTTGGGGAAACTTGTGATTCCACATGAATTTTAAGATTTTTAAAAATAACTGTTAAGTCATTGGAATTTTGATAGGGATTTCATTGAATCGATAGATCACTTTAGGTACTCTGAATATTTTAAGAATATTTTAAGAGCATTAATTCTTACCACTTGTGAACATGGAATATCTTTCTTTTTATCTGCTCTTCTTTAATTTAATTTCTTTAATCCATGTTTTGTAGTTTTTGGTATACAGGTCTTTCACCTCATTGATTAACTTTATTCCTAAATATTAAAAAGATACTGTTTTCTTTACTTCTCTTGCAAATCGTTTGTTCTTAGTGTTAAGAAACACTACTGATTTTTGTTTGTTGACTTTGTTTCCCGTAATTTTACTGAATTTGTTTATTAGCTCTACCAGTGTGTGTGTGTTTTTTTTTTAAATGTAACTGTTTTTTTTTTTGTACAGATTTTAGGTATATATATATGTATATGTATGTGTATATATACACATATGTATATATATACATATATATATGTATATATATACATATATATACATATATATGTATATATATACATATATATATGTATATATATATATACATATATATATACATATATATATATATACTCATGCCATCTGCAGAGACAATTTAACTTCTTTTATGATTTGGATGACTTTTATTTCTTTCTCTTGACTAATGGCTCTGATTAGAACTTCTGATACTATGTTGAACAGAAATGGCAAGAGTAGGCATCCTTGTCTTTTTCACGAATCAAAATTTTATCTTACACCTACTATTACCAAGCCATATTGTGACCACTGCCCCATCTTCCCCAGGAGTAATAGAATCTCATGCTGGTATATAAGATCCTTGAGGTGCAGTTGCCTCATGGGAAAGTTAAGCAATCTTAATTTTATACTAAGGAAACAGGGAATCATTGGGGAACATAATTAAGGGGAGCAACACAATCAGATTTATTTATTTTTATCTGTTACTCTGGTAGTATGGAGAACGTCTAGCATCTAAAGCCTTTTAGGGCAGGAGATAAGATGAAAGCCTATTGCAAGAGCCCAGGCAAAATACAATGAATGTCTAAATCTTGGCAGAAATAATGAGAGTAATAAAATGATCTGAGCAATTCTGAGTTTCCTTCAATATAATCTGAAGTTTGACTGCGTGTTGATGGAGAAGGAGTTGCAGAAGCTGAAGAGGACTCCAAGATTCTTGTTTGAGAAACCTGATACACTGAAAACAGAAACCTTTTCCGGTTTTCCTGGCCTTTACTCATCTTCACCTTCTTTAAAGTTCAACTTCATGTGAAGATACCTCAAATTTGTGGAGAAAGAATGAAAACTGATTTTAAGAAAAAATATTCTGCCCTAAGACACTGAAGCAAGAAGAAGACTAAAATTAAAAATACTAGTAAGAAAGAAATAATTTGCAGGAATAAACCCGAAGTAGCTTGAAATTAAATGATGAAGGGAGTGGTGGTGGTGGAGAATAGGTATTTCCAAGTATTTAATGAAAGAAAAATTTGGTTGAAGTTGAATGACTAATAGGCATAGCCTTTGGTAATACAAATATATGTATGCTTCTTAAGAGTATGGTAATATTTCCATAGTTCATTAGACCATCATAGTTTTTTTTTCTACAAAAAAGTAAAATGATGATCTTTCCAAAAAAGAAGTTGAAAATCATATTCTTTAGTAACTAAAACAAAATATAAAAGAGAAAGTATTATGGTGACATAAGATGTAATAAAGAGCCAGGCATGGTGGCACATCCCTATAGTCCTAGCTACTCAAAAGCTGAGAAGGGAGAATGGCTTGAGTTCAGGATTTCAAGATGTCAGTGAGCTATCATTACACCACTACACTCCAGCCTGGGTGATAGAGTGAGACCCCATATATTAAGAAACAAGAAAGAAGAAGAAAAGAAAAGAAGTGTAATAAAAAAGTAATTTTTTTCCTTATTTAAATGTTGTTAATTTGGCTGAACATAAAAATCATATTAAGAAAGAATACTGTGTTGTTTCAGGCAAGCAATATAAAAAGATGAGTGGATTTTCATTTGAAAGAAAGTCTAACTATAGCTTTACCATGAAGGTTGACAGTGGAAAAAAAAACTACCAGTATTTTACAGTTCAACGATTTTTTTGAGTTAAAGGATAAGATGAAAGACTGTGATCTAATTAAATTAAAAAGCTTCTAAACAGCAAAAAAAATATATAGATCAACAGAGTAAACAGATAACCTACTGAACAGGAGAAAATACTTGCCAACTATGTATCTGACAAAGGTCTAATGTCCGACTTCTATAAGTAACTTAAACAAATTTACAAGAAATAAAAAAAGAACCTTATTAAAAAGTGGCCAAAGCACAAAAGAAGGAATGTATGTGTCCAAGAAACATATTAAAAAAAGCAACTCTACATCACTTATCATTAGAGAAATCCAATCAAAACCACAAAGACATACCATCTCACACCAGTCAGAATAGCTACTATTTAAAAGTAAAAAATAACAGATATTGGAGAGATTGTGGAGAAAAAGGAACACTTAAACACTGTTTGTGGGAGTGTAACTTAGTCCAATCATTGTGGAAGACAGCGTGGTGATTCATCAAAGACCTAAAGACTGAAATGCCATTTGACTCAGCAATCCCTTTACTGTGTATATACCCAAAGGAATATAAATCATGCTATTATAAAGACACATGCATGCATACGTTTATTGCAGCACTATTAACAATAGCAAACACATGGAATCAACCTAAATACCCATTAGTCATAGAGTGGATAAAGAAAATGTATTACATATACAACATGGAATACTATGAGGCCATAGAAAAGAATGAGATCATGTCCTCTTCAGGGACTTGAATGGAGCAGAAGGCTATTATCCTCAGCAAAGTAGCAAAGGAACAGAAAAACAAATATGACACCTTTGCAGGTATAAGTGAGAGCTAAGTGATGAGAACACATGAACACACAGAGGGAACCAACACACACTGGGGCCTATCAGAGGGTGTGTGACAGGGTGGGAGGAGGAGAGGATCAGGAAAAAATAACCATTGAATATCAGGCTTAATAGCTGAGTAATGAAATCATGTGTACAGCAGTTCTCAGGGAAAATGCTTTCAACTTTTCCCCATTCAGTATGATATTGGCTGTGGGTTTGTCATAGATGGCTTTTATTACCTTAAGGTATGTCCCTTCTATGCTGGTTTTGTTGAGGGTTATAATAATAAATGGATGTTGGATTTTGTCCAGTGCTTTTTCTGCATCTATTGAGATGATCATGTGATTTTTGTTTTTAAATCTGTTTAGGCAGTATATCACATTTATTGAATTGTGGATGTTTAACCATCCCTGCATCCTTGGTACAAATCCCACTAGATCATAGTGGATTATCTTTTTGATATGCTGTGGGATTCAGTTAGTGGAGGATTTTTGCCCACTTTCACCACTTCTGTTCAACATAGTACTGGAAGTCCTATCCAGATGAATCAGACAAGAGAAAGAAATAAAAGGCCTCTAAATTGGTAAAGAGGAGGTCAAACTGTCACTGTTTGTTGATGACATAATTGTATACCTAGAAAACACTAAAGACTTATTCAAAAAGCTCCTACAGCTAGTAAATGAATTCAGCAAAGTTTCAGGATATAAAATTAATGTACACAAACCAGTAGCTCTGCTATACTACCAACAGTGAAGAAGCTGAGAATCAAATCAAGAACTCAACCCCTTTTACAATAGCTGCAAAAAAATAGAATACTTAGGAAAATGCTTAGTCAAGGAGATGAAAGACCTCTACAAGAAAAACTACAAACACTGCTGCAAGAAATCATAGACAACACAAACAAATGGAAACACATCAAATTCCCAATAAAATACCATGATTATTCTTCACAGAATTAGAAAAAATAGTCCTAAAATTTATATGAAACAAAATGAAAGAACCCACACAGCCAAAGCAAGACTAAACAAAATGAACAAATCTGGAGGCATCTCATTATCTGAATTCAAACTATACCATAAGGCCATTGTCACCAACATAGCAGGTACTGGAATAAAATTCAGCATATAGACCAATGGAACAGAATAGAGAACCCAGAAATAAAGCCAAATACATACAGCCAACTGACCTTTGACAAAGCAAACAGAAACATAAAGTGGGGAAAAGACAGCCTGTTCAATAAATGATTCTGGGATAATTGGCAAACCACACGCAGGAGAATGAAACTGGATCCTCATATTTCACCTTATACAAAACTCAATTCAAGATGGATCAAGGACTTAAATAAGACTTGAAACCATAAAAATTCTAGAACATCAAAAAAACCCTTCTAGACATTGGCTTGGGCAAAGACTTCATGACCGAGAACCCAAAACCAAATGCAACAAAAACAGTGATAAATAGTTGAGACTTATTAAACTAAAAAGCTTCTGACCAGCAAAAGAAATAATTGGCAGAGTAAACAGACAACCCACAAAGTGGGAGAAAATATTCACAATCTATACATCTGACAAAAGACTAATATCCGGAGTCTACAATTAACTCAAACAAATCAGCAAGAAAAAAATAAACCAATCTCATTAAAAAGTGGGCTAAGGACTTGAATAGACAATTCTCAAAAGAAGGTATATAAATGGCCAACCAACATATGAAAAAATGCTCAACATCACTAATTATCAGGGAAATGCAAATCAAAACCACAATGATATACCATCTTACTCCTGCAAGAATGGACATAATTTAAAAAGTAAAAAAAATAATAGATGTTGGCATGGATGTGGTGAAAAGGAAACACTTTTACACTGTTGGTGGGAATATCTAGTATAACCACTATTGAAAACAGAGTGGAGAGTTCTTAAATAACTAAATGTAGATCTACCATTTGATCCAGCAATCCCACTCCTGAGTATCTTCCCAGAGGAAAAGAAGTCGTTCTACGAAAAAGACACTTGCACATGCATGTTTATAGCAGCACAATTCAAAATTGCAAAAATGTCGAACCAGCCCAAATGCCCATAAATCATTTGTTGATTAAAATAGAAGTATAAGTATTCTGTATGTATAGATATATATGTCTATAATGGAATACTGCTCTGTCTTAAAAAGGAATGAAATAAAGGCTTTCTCAGAAACCTGGATGGAATTGGAGACCATTATTTTAGATGAAGTAACTCAGGAATGGAAAACCAAACACCGTAAGTTCTCACTCACAAATGGGAGTTAAGCTATGAGGACACAAAGACATGAGAATGGTACAATAGACTTTGGGGACTCAGGGGAAAGGGTGGAATGAGGGTGAGGGATAAAAGACTACACATTGGGTACAGTGTGCACAGCTTAGGTGATTGGTCCACTGAAATCTCAGAAATTACCACTAAAGAACTTATCCTTGTAACCAAATACCACCAGTTCCCCAAAAACCTATTGAAATTTTTTTAAAAAGAGAAATAATGGGTACAACAAACCCTCATGACACATGTTTACTCGTGTAACAAACCTGAACATCCTGCACATGTGCCCCTGAACTTAAAAGAAAAGTGAAAAAAAGTCCCATCTATTATTTGAGAAGGGCAAGAAATACACATACACAGAAGTAAAACATCCAGACCTTATTACAACCATAGTGTATCCTTTTACCTTTCCCAGGCGGGATAGATATCTGGATAAAACACTAGTTTGTATTGCATCCTTTTTTTCACTTGAGACATTTTTCTGTAATTAACAGCCTAAAAACTAGAGATCATTTCAAGTGAGAGATAACCAAAGCACTCAAAAGCCACATTAATTATACAGATTAAGCAACACCCAGACCCACAGTAAATTATACTCTTTATTGCAAATCAACACTTTGGTATGGCTGAAATATTTCTTTCCTCTTTTTTAAGCATGTAAAACACATCTGACATCATACACAGTGTTGCAGAGTGACTAAAACAATGGGAAGCTCAGGCAAGTACAAGAGAAGGTAATGGAATCATAGCAATATTCTGTGACAGAGATAATTTGCATCAACAAAGCTCAATATGAAGGATCTCCCAAACTGATCTCAACTCATTGGTGTATCCCACTTGAGGTGGTTCACCTTATTTTATTTCTGAAAATATTAAAAAATATAGGACAGATAAAGTTAATAGGGCAAAGCCAAGTTTAAACCATTTAACAGCACACCAATAACCCAGTATATAACTTCCCTGTTTCACTTATGGTTCAGAACTGGGGTACTGAACAACCTCTGGCCTTCTAAATGAGAAGATAACCTTGCTTCTCCTTGTTTATTTACTCTGCAGTACTTTACAGATTATCAGCCTAACAATGGGCCTATCAATGGGAACTGGAAGAAATATAGAAGTGGAAGACACTTTAGAGATGATCTAGTCCATTTCTTTCACGAAAGATAAAATTGAGAATTATGGAATTTAGAAATTAAATTTACATATTTGTGGATTCCGCATCTGTGAGTTCAATCAACCATGGACCAAAAATGTTTTTTAAAAATTGCATCTGTACTGAACATGTACAACAGACGTTTTCTTGTCATTATTCCCTAAACATTACAATGTAACAACTGTTTACATAGCACTTACATTGTTTTAGGTGTCGTAAGTAATGTAGAGATAATGGAAAGTATATGGGATGATGTGCCTGGGTTATATTCAAATACCACACACACAATTTTTTTTTTTGAGACAGAGTTTTGCTTTTGTCACCCATGCTGGAGTGCAGTGGTGCGATCTCAGCTCACTGCAACCTCTGCCTCCCGGTTTCAAGCTATTCTCCTTCCTCAGCCTCCTAAATAGCTGGGATTATAAGCACCTGCTACCATGCCGGTTCATTGTTTTAGTATTTTTAGTAGAGAAGCGGGGGCTTCATCATGTTGGCCAGGCTGGTCTCGAACTTCTGACTTCCGGAGATCTGCCTGCCTTGGCCTCCCAAAGTGCTGGGATTATAGGCATGAGCCATCATACCTGGCCACCTCACCATTTTATATCAGGGACTCCACAGAGTTTGGTATTAATGTGAGTCCTGGAACAAATCCTCCACACATACGAATGGATAATTGTATGCAGCTGGTGACTTTCAGTTGAAGCCAGTGCTCATCTACCATTCAAAAAATCCTAGGGCCCTGAAGAATTATGCTAAATCTATTCAGCCTATGCAATGTGAATGAAACAATAAAGTCTGAATGACAGCGCATCTGTTTACAGCATGGTTTACTGAATATTTTAAGCTCACAGTTGAGACCTACTGCTCAGAAAAAAACCATTCTTTTCAAAATATTACTGCTCATTGACAATGCACCTAGACACTCAAGAGCTCTGACGGAGAGCTGCAAGATTAGTTTTCATGCCTGCTAACACAACATTCATTCTGCAGCCGTGAGTCAAGGAGTCATTTTGAGCTGCAAGGCTTATTAAGAAATCCATTTTGTTGGGCTAAAGGTACTATAGGTAATGATTCCATGAACAGGTCTGGGCAAAGTAATTTGGAAAACTTTTGGAAAGATTTCACCATTCTGGATGTCATTAAGAACATAAATGATTCATGGGAAGAGGTCAAAATATCAACATTAACAGGAATTTGGAAGAAGTTTATTCCAATCCTCATGGCTGATTTTGAGGGGTTCAAGACCTCAGTGGAGGAAGTAACTGCAGATATGGTAGAAATAGCAAGAGAATTAGAATAGAAGTGAAGTCTGAAGATGTGACTTAATGCTGCAATCTCATGATAAAACCTGAATGAATGAGGAATTGCTTCCCATGAATGATCTAAGTAAGTGGTTTCTTGTGATGGAATCTACTCCTGGTGAAGATGCTGTGAATATTAAAGAAATGATAACAAAGGATTTAGTGTGTTATGTAAACTTGTTGATAAAGCAGTGGCAGGTTTTGAGAAGGTTGACTCCAATTTGAAAGGAGTTCCACTGTGGGTAAAATGCTACCAAACAAACCACCAAAATGCCACAGAGTAATCTTTCATGAAAAGATGAGTCAAGCAATGCAACAAATTCATTGTTGTCTTATTCTAAGATACTGCCACAGCCAACCTTCAGCAACCACCACCCTGATCAGTCAGCAGCCATACTGACATCAAGACAAGATCCGCCACCAATATAAAGATTATGACTTGCTGAAGACTCAGATGATCATTTGCATGTTTAAGCAAGAAAGTATTTTAATAAGGTATGTACATTTTTTCAGATATAGTGCTATTACATACTTAATAAACTATAGTATAGTGTAAAGATGTCTTTTTTAACTTTTATTTTAGGTTCAGAGGTACATGTGAAGGTTTGTTATATAGGTAAACTGCATGTCACAGGGATACAGATTATTTCATCAGCCAGTTAATAAGCATAGTGGCCAATAAGCACTTTTCTGTGATCTTCTCCCTCTTCTCATCCTCCCCCCTCAAGTAGGCCCCAGTATCTGTTGTTCCTCTCTTTGTGTCCATGAGTTCTTTTGTTTAGTTCCCACTCATAAGTGAGAACATGTGGTATTTGGTTTTCTGTTCCTGCATTAGTTTGCTTACTATAGTAGCCTCCAGAGCTAGCCATGTTCCTGAAGAGGATATAATCTTATAATTTTTATGGCTGCATAGTATTCCACTGTGTATATGTATCACATTTTCTTTATCCAGTCTACTGTTGATGGATAGTTAGGTTGATTCCATGCCTTTATTATTGTGAACAGTGCTGCAGTGAATATATTTATACATGTGTCTTTGTGGTAGAACAATTAATATTTCTTTGGGCACATACTCAGTTATAGGATTGCTGGGTTGAATAGTGATTCTGCTTTAAGTTCTTTGAGGAATCACCACACTGCTTTCCACAATGGCTGAACTAATTTACGCTCCCATCAACAGTGGGAGTATAAGCATTCCCTTTACTCTGCAGTCTTTCTAGCAAGCAATTGACAAACGACTCGTTTTTTAATAAACATTCCTGAGATAACTGGCTAGCCGTACGCAGAAGATTGAAACTGGACCACTTCCTTAAACCGTACACAAAATAAACTCAAGATGGATTAAAGACTTAAATTTAAAACCTAAAACTATAAAATCCCTAGAAGATAACCTAATAAATACCATTCTAGACATAGGACTTGGTAGAAGTTTCATGACAAAAATGCCAAAAGCAATTGCAACAAAGCCTAAAATTGACAAATGGGATCTAATTAAACTTAAGAGTTTCTGCATAGCGAAAGAAACTCAACAGACAACCTACAGAATGGGAGAAGATATTTGCAAACTATGCATTCGACAAAGGTCTAATATCCAGAATCTATAAGTAACTTAACAAATTTACAAGCAAAAGATAACCCCATTAAAATGTGGGAAAGGATGTGAACAGACACTTTTCAAAAGAAGCCATACATGTGGCTAACATATGAAGAAAAAGCTCAACATCACTGATCATTAGAGAGTGCAAATCAAAACCACAATGAGGCCAGGTATGGTGGCTCAAGCCTGTAGTCCCAGCACTTTGGGGGGCCTAGATGAGTGGATCACTTGAAGTCAGCAGTTTGAGACAATCCTGGCCAACATGGTGAAAACCAGTCTTTACTAAAATACAAAAATCAACTGGGCATGGTGATGGGCACCTGTAATCCTAGCTACTAGGGAGGCTAAGTCAGGAGAATCACTTGAACCCGGAAGGCAGAGGCTGCAGTGAACTGAGATCACACCACTGCACTCTAGCCTGGGAGACAGAGTGAGACTCCATCTGAAGAAATAAAACACAAACAAAAACCGCAATGAGATACCATCTTACACCAGTCAGAATGGCTATGATTAAAAAGTCAAAAAGATATGTCTTATATGGACTAGGAAATAAAAAAAAAATCATGTGATCCACTTAGTGATAATTGCTTTTGTGGTGGTATGGAACTGAACCCATAATATGTCTGAGGTATATCTGTAAATAAAGGATGTGCCAGTAGAACACTACAATTACACCTGAATTCCATGGCAAGGGTAGAAGGAAGAGCAAGTTTTGCAGCAACAGTAGGACACTGCAAGCCTCACTAATGTTTCTAAAATATTTCCCACCAGATGGGAAAGTCTGTGCCCTGCTTTTTGGTGCAGACAGTTATGTCAGACAAACAAAAGGAATACCACTACCCTTGAAGGCAAGTGAATTCAGGAAATAATATGTCAGTTCCCATGGTGGGTCCTGGCTGTCAAACCTATGCAGACTCTGCTGTGATTGGCTCTTTCTTTCCTTAGGCCACTGTACCCTTGAATGAGCAGTTTAAAAAAACTTTTAATTTTGTTACAAGTTGAACTAACTGTTAAAACAAAGTTATAGCTTCTCTTCAGCCTAAAAGACTTTTGGATGTTTATAGAAATCAAGCAACATTTGATCATCTAAAATACAAATGTTATTCAGCGTAGAGTATCTATCTTCTGTAATGATGAGTAAGCAGAAAAAAAAATCACCAAACGTATGAAAAGATATCATTGTTCAAAATAAGAAGTGGAAAAGGACATTTTAATGTTAGGGTATACTCTGATTAAGATTAAAGCGTACACTTTACTTATGAAAGGAAAGCTGACAGCAAGGGAGTCCAGTTGGAGATGCCATGGATACTTGTAAAAATAGTTAAATTCACAAGTTCAAAATAAACAGTAAGCAGCATATTTGAAAATGCAGAAATTAAGTTTGTTATATGAAAGTCTGTGATACTTTTCCAAGATCTCAGAGTAAAAAGTTAATCAGATGGAAATAATTATAAAGAATGTAAAGACATACATGGTGCAAAAGCCATGAGGTTGCTATCATTAAAGATAGTAAATTGAAAAGGAAAAACGAAGGCAAACACAGTTTGTTGCAACAGTTTCTAATCTCAAGAATGCATGAAATCTTTCAATAAAGAGTCCATAAATCAAACAGGATCATGGAATTGTATTTGCATTAAGGAAAATTACCTCAAATCTAAACATTTCCTGATGATCAAGTTTCTGGTAGGGGAAAATGGTTTGCTTCCAAGGAGGGGGGAAAAAAAACACAAGAAAAAATCTGGCTATATCTTATCTTCTCCATATTAGATGTCTGAGAATAAAAGAACAAAATATATTTTTAAGAAAAATACTTGTGTATCAAGTGAAACTGTCATTATTATATGAGGGCATTACAGAAATATTTTCACATACCAACAGCGGAGAAAATACATCATCAGGCCGGGAGCGGTGGCTCACCCCTATAATCCCAGCACTTTGGGAGGCCGAGGTAGGTGGATCACGAGGTCAAGAGATCGAGACCATCCTGGTCAACATGGTGAAACCCCATCTCTACTAAAAATACAAAAATTAGCTGGGCATGGTGGCGCATGTCTGTAGTCCCAGCTACTTGGGAGGCTGAGGCAGGAGAATTGCTTGAACCCAAGAGGCGGAGGTTGCAGTGAGCCAGGATCATGCCATTGCACGCTAGCCTGGGTAACGAGCGAAATTCCGCCTCAAAAAAAAAAAAAAAAAAAAAAAAGAAAAGAAAAACAAGAAAATATATCAGCAATATGTACTCATGAAGAGGCGACTCTAAAATACACCTCAGCTCTACAGAATATGCTGGAAGAAATGGCAATACATGGTAATAATGGTAATATCCTTAGGATATGGAGTTAAACCATAGAGCCATATTTTAATACTTGTTGTTAATAAGGTTATAAAATAATACATTTATGGAGAATATTTTAAAAATTAATGTGAATACCAAATCATGAACTTTTTTTTACACTGGAAAATAGTTGAAAAAGAAAGGAAAAATTTTAATATTTTTATCTTATGTAGGGGTAGTTAATAGACAATTTCATTTATGATACTTGTAGTTTCTTTTAATATAAGGGAGTAAAATAAGGGAATACATGCATTCCAAAAAGCTAGAAAAAATAGAAGAAGAAAAAATAAAGAAGGGGAAAACTGTAGTTGATAAAAACTGATGGGAAAATCAGGAAAAATATAAGTAAAGTAGAAACCACAAAACAAGTTATCAGAATCAAAATCAAATATTATCTGACATTTAGGTTAATACATTTTGAATTGGTTAATTTATAATTAACCAACACAAAGTACCAAATTAGATCACACAGCAAAAGTTGAACAGATGTTGTTTATTTGAAAGAAGCATAGAACAAATTGCCAAAATCAAAAATAAAAACTGGACAAAAATATATCGACAAATACAAATGTAGGTTTTACAGTGTTGTTAGAGACAAAATATTTCTCAAGGCAAAAGAAAACTTAAATGGATATGTAAGGTAATTTTGTACTTATAAAGGTAAATGTTCTAGTAAATATATACTGGTCATAAAATCATAAGGTTAATAGTGCATTATTATGCAAAACTGTTAGAAACTGAGCACAATTGTAGAAGACATGAATTCATTTTTCTAAGCTTTTGAGAGACCAAAAGTATGCAAACAAAATTATTGATTATGTCAAAAATCTTTGAATTTTTTTACAAAATGTCTATGTCTATGAAAGTGAAATTGTCAAAATGATGTAAGAAGTAAAAAGTTGACCAGGCAAATAATAAGGAAATGAGTTAAAAAAATATGTAAAACCAATTTAAAATCACAATAAAATATGTTTACAGGTGAGTTTTTCTCTTCTAGGAAATAAATATTGATATTATCTACAAATAATTTATTTCCACATTTTATAAATAGGTTCAAAGAATAGGAAAATTACTCAAAAAGTTTTTAGAAGCAAATATAAATTTGGTAGTAAAACTTTGCCAAAAAGACACCCTCAAAAATGTAATCTGCAGACAATGTCACTAATGAATACAGTTATAAACATCTTAAATAAAATAAAACATACAACTACTTAATAACATAATGCACCAAAATAATATCCAAAATAGTAATGAAAAATTGATGCAGTAATTAAAAATATATTAATGATATACTTGACATTAATGGGTCAAAATAGGACATGAACTACATCTAGATGATTAAAAGTCATTTAATAGGTATCACATTCATTTATAAATTATTATAGATTCTCTTTGTAAAGAGAAATATCCTTACATTATGAAGTTGATCTGTCTCAAATCAAATTTACTCAACATATTACTAAGGATATTGATATAAATATAATTTAGTGATAAGCCACTATAAATATTTATGTCAAAGTTAGGAAAGCAAGAAATTTACACTATTAATATTTTCCAGGAAAACCTGCCGATATAACTGGGAAAATATTGATTGGAAACAAATAAAGGAATGATTGTTTAGAAATATTAGAAAAGAGAGGTCTGGCATAATTGTCCTAATTATTTACAGACAAAATAGTGCACCTAAAAAATCAACAGAAAAACAGTAAAATTAATAGGAGATATCAGTAATATAGATATACCTATACATTTCTCTATGTAGGATCATTCATTCAGAAATTTAAATACTGTTAAAGACCTATTTTTGGTAACTGTAGTGTAATGTGACTAAATAGACCAGAATCTGCAACTTAGTTTCTATAAGGGATCATTTAGTAAATATTTTTGGCTTTGTGGGCCATATTGCCTCTGTTGCCAGTACACAGTTCTCTCCTTATAGGATGAAAACAGTCATAGAAAATTTACATTAAAATGAGCATGACTGTGTTTCAATAAAACTTTATTTATGGACATTAAACTTCAAAATTAATAAAATTTTTACATGTCATGAAATATTATTCTTTATCTCAGAACCGTCTTAAATAAAAGAGGCTGTAAAATACCATGGTTTGCTGAGTCATGAATAGGCTATAAATGGCCTCTCAGTGATATTATCACAAATTAATATGCTGGGTATTATTCACATCAAAAACAGAACTGTCAAAGTCTATGTCATGTCATGAAGAATTTCATAAACTTCATGGAAGAAAGATTACCAGCTATAGAGACAGAAGTAAATTTGGAATGTACAGGTTAGGAAGGGCAAGTATAAGACCCTGAGTGGTTTAATAAATCAGTGAAATCATTTTCTCTTCCAGTTTGTGTAGATGAAATAACGAGAAATCCCCCATCCTTTTGTATTCTGTGAAGAATTGCTCTTCCCCATATAGCATAGGCAAAACTCACAAATGTCTCCCGTTTACCTGTGATGAGACCCAACACAGAGCCTCAAAATCCCCAATCTTTACCTCATAAATGATAAGCTAAACTGCCCAACCCCACTGACCTATGGGAACAAAATGCTTATTGACCAAATTTTGGTTAAGATTTTCTCCTTTTCCCAAATCACTGAATTTTGACTTACCCTCAAGATGAGGCAGCATGCCACCCTCTTTCCACAGTCCCTGAAGACAGCAGGCTAGTCTCAGAGTGGAACATTCTCTGTCAGCTAATGCAACCCTTTCATCAATTTCTCCCCACCCAGTTCATTCTAGCCTTGTTTACTCGTCTCTATAAAAGAGAAACCAATCCCTTTTTTCCTAACTCTTGAGATGCTTGCTTCCACCTTGTAATCATCCCTGCAGATAAAATCTCTCCTTACTGTGAATAAAAATAATAATTGTATTTTTTTTTGTTACATCCCTATGTAAAAATCAGCAAGAACTTCTCAGTAAATAAAATTTTCCTCTTTTTGTTTACTGGCGTGATGCTCTTTCAAAATTAAAAAAAAAATTAAAAGAATGTGCATTTTCAGGGAGATAACTGATAAGTAAAATGTACTTACTAGCTTTACTTTAATGAATCTTTGGAGTTTCAGTATTATTTTTTAAATCTTAAATTTAAATTATATACACTTAATAACTGAACATGGAGATAGACAGCAGATAGATTTTTCAGTTAACTTGTATGATATATTTATATTAGTTAAAGCTTTTCTATAAAGGTTGAAAAAAATGTGCCCTCTACACTTTCCCAAAGAATTAAGATGCTTAATAATATCTTGGCACATTCAAATATGCAGAATTTGTGCATGGAATATTTCTAAATTTAGGTATCTGTCTAGTTTTATTACCTGTGAACTAAATTTTCTTGACTTGCTTCTATTAACTAATTTATTATCACATGAAAGCCCTGCTCTGGAGTCAGACTCCTGAATTTTATTTTGTCTTAGTTTTTTAACTATGTGATCATTAAGGTATTTAAACTCCAATTTCTTCAGTAGCCTCATATTTTAAATGTAGTCATAATAGTACCTAATTCACATGATTGTTGTAAAGATCAAATAATTGGATTCATGTGAATTGTTTCAGTAGTGCCTGTATTATAGTAAATATTTCATAAATGTTAACTATTATATCAATTAAAGTCTTCACAGAAATCAGATGACACACCCCAAGAGGAGATTTTAATTGAAGAGATTAAAATTTTAAAAAAAAGGATTATTTACAAAAATGTATTAGGGTTAAGGAAAACCATCAAAGCAGGGTTCACCCCACAGCTTCCAGCAGCAAGAAGCAAAAGAAGGAAATAATTACTAGAATCAGAGGGAGTGGGGGCCACTTGGCAGAAGTTGTGGTCTTTACATTCAGCCATAGCAATCTGACAAGCAAGGATCTGGGGAATAAATGCCCTTACCTCTCTCATGACATAGAGAAGTTTAAACCACACAAAGTGATAGAAATCTTCACTGCGATGGAAGAGACCTAACATATCAACATATGCAGCACTTTGCATGAAATTCCCGAGACAAAATATTGTCGTGCTATCTTCAAAAGTGTAGATGTGAAATACACCCTTTGACTTTCTTCTTGCATTATTTCTACTCTTACTGTAGTTTCTTTAGTTTTGTTTTCTACCACCACCACCTTCACCTGAATCACGGATGTTCCATTGGTTCTTACCACCTATGATATTAGAATGTTCCAAATACTTGTCCTTGTCTATAAGCCACTCAGCAACACATTTTGTTGTTGGTTGGTTGGTTTGGTTTGGTTTGATTTTGCTTACATTTTTCTGAGTCTGTTTTTGCTACTCGCTGTAAAGGACACTAGGTTCTGAAACATTTTCCTGCATTTGTTAGAAACCGTGTCACTAAAACGAAAATAGTATATACTGAATTGCAGTCAGAAACCATCACTTCTTTTAGAATGTTCTGAGTTGTAAAATATATTTAATATTACATTAAATCATATTTTGTTCTGTTGATTACTCCTTATGGTCTTTAATAATAAGCAGATTTTTTGGGGTTGAGTCAATCAAGGTCAGAAATCTGGAAACCAGAATCTTGGAAAAATTAGGAAGAACAGGGGATCAAACTTGTTGGTAGGTAAGGCAGTATCGAATTCTATAATTAAGGATTTGAAATTTCTGCAGAATACATATTCCTTGCCATCCCAATGTCAGAATAATGTTGCAACCTACATTTTATCATGTCTTATAGAGGCCAGGTCATTGTGTTTTCTAAGTTGCATTCTTGAAGATACATAGGTAATGATGATAAGGGAGAATTAGGCTGTGTATACATGTATGTGAGTATGTTTGTGTGCCTATTGTTGGTTAATCTGTTATTGGTTGTAAAAATTACTCATGGAGTTAGAGAGCTCCTTGTGAACAAGATTTGGAAACAGATTTGTGTGTGTGTGTGAGTGTCTGTGTGTGAAACAGAGAAAGAGAGAGAGGGCACCCTCTCCCTAAATTATAATTATTATTTACATTTCTGTCAAAATTTTATATATACTATATCCATATTATTTTACAAATCACTGTATAGTCTACTCAAATAAACAGTAAATTTAAAAGCTATTAAAGGGAGTTGTACTAAAGCAAACTACTCAGAACTATTTTAATAGGTCACTTGAAGTCGGACACAGTTATGTTATAAAATTAAGAAATTCCAATAGTACCTTGATTGAAGTTTTAAATGAATAGAACTCAAAAGATGTATCATCTCCTATGTAAGGCAGTATACATAGATACTGGGTAGCTTGATAGAACTATACAAAACAGTATCTGTCCTTACATAGTACACAATTAAATATGAGAGATGACCCAGGTGCACATATATCTGGCTACTTCACATTACAACAAGCGTAGAGATACATGCAGAGTATAATGAAAGTAAATGCTGCATATGAACACAGAGAGAACATACTAAAGGAAGTGATGTTTGAGTTAGATTTCATTAGAACAAAAGTTCATATACATTTCCTAAAGCACTGGAGATGATTAAGAAAAATTCACTAAAATCCTGGAATCTATGGAGGCCAGAAATATATTCAGTGGAAATTTTTTTCAGTGTATGATTATGTGGAAAGTGATTAATTTTATAATAGCTGGTTGGCATATTTATATTAGATAAGACTTTCTATAAATAAAGTAATATAAACTTAGGTGTTAAACTAGGGCAAATACCTAAGCTGAGATACAGAATAAGACATGCTTGAAGACCCTTTAGGAGATCTAATGGAATGTTTCTAATGGACAGTGTTTCTAATGGAAACCATGCATTTTCCATTAGATCCTGGTGATTTATATAAATTAATGTAGTAAATAATTTTATTACAGTTAAGGGATTGAAAGCACAAAAAATAAGGTCAATTTTCCCAACTGAATTGAGCGGGAAAATAGCATTCACTGCCCCTTATTCACTAAGCTAAGGCTTGCTTCTAACTGAAACTAAAAACAAAACATTTCCAAGAAGTCTGGCATCGTTAACGTTATTTCAATTTATATTTAACAAAGGAGCATAATTAACTTTCTGTGATATGGTCACTAGAGATTAGACAGTGAGAATACTGCAATGATTAAGTCCTGGACAAAATAACCAGCTTTATCACATCTGTAAAATGAGACCAATGCTTTACTCCACAAGGTTGTAAGAATTAAAGCAACCCACACAGTGAAAGCTCAGGACACAGCATATGCAGGAACCATATTAAATTTTAAATGTATGCTCATTCTATGACTAAACCAGTGTATTTTTAAAACTTCTTATGTGCCAGGCATTGAGTGTGGTATTTGGGAGACAGATATGATGACCAAGTTCCTGATTTTGAGGTGCTCACAATCTAGAACATGAACAAGCAAAGAACAATGAAGTCATAAGATAAAAATATTAAATGTCATGTATATCAGGGGTAGGCCTTCAGGAACTATTAGTGATATATTTACTCTCATGTTAAGTCTTGATTTGATAACACTAATATGCATTTTATCCTTACTAGTATAAATACTGAATGAAAAATCAGTCAGATTGCACTGGGCCATTTGTAAATTGAATCAGCCTAATAAAAGTGAATGAGATAGCATGGTGCCCCATAGTATACTTAAAGGAATAAATTTAAGTTTCTAAGATTCATTAATTTATTCTACAAACATTTTTAGTCTCTTCTGAATAACAGGAAGTGTTCTAAGCATTTGTGAAACATCAGTGCTCCAAACAGACAATAATCTCTCCCCATTTGGGGCTTAAATTACCAACAGAAGAAATATAATGTATACAGTATGCTACAGGGTGATTTGTTAGAAGGCAAAGCAAATGATAACAAAGGAAAGAAAGTATAGCAGAATATAGGAGATCATAAGAATGAGGTTAGAGGAAGGGGGCTGAGATTTTAAACAGGATAGTTAAGAGTAGGCATTATTTAGAAATGACATTTGAGCTCAGACTTTAAACAGGTGAGGAGGTTAGTCATGCAAGTGTCAGAGGCAAAAGCCTTCTAAGCAGAGGAAACCACCCCAAAGATTGAAGAATATTCAAGAAATAGTGAAAGTGAGAAAAAGAAAAGCTGGAGTCGAGTTCAGAGAAATAGTGTAATGAGATGGAGACCAGGTTAAGCAGAGCCTTTTTGAAAATTATCAGGTGGCCTTTACCTTGAGAAACTCAGATGCTACTTGCAGAATTTTGAGCAGGGATGTGGCATAATCTTACTTCTATCTTGCTGTGTTGAGAATAGATTGTGAGAAGAAGTAGAAGAATAAAGATAAAGTCCAATTAGGAAATTAAGGCAGAAAATCATGAGAAACTTAACGGTAGCTTGGGCAGAATAGCAGTCTGAAGGTGGCAGCATATAGATTCTGGGTATATTCTGAAATTGAAATCGACAGGAATTTCACAGGGTTCGAATGTGGGATATGAGAGAAAAGAATAACCAAGCATGATGTGAGAGTTGTTAGCCTGAGGATGAGGAAGACTAGAGTTATCTCCCGAAAAAAGTAAGGTGGGGAAAGCTGGGATTGAAGCAGGTTGGTTGGGGAGGACTATCAGAAATTTAGTTTAGGAATGTTAACTTTGCAGTGTCTTCTAGATATCCAAGCCAAATAAGCAGTTAGACACACTAATCTAGTTTGGCAGAAAACTGGAGGTAAATATTTGGATGTCATCATTTATATGGCATTTAAAGCCATATAACTCAATGGGATTATAAGAAAGTAGATAAAGAAGAAAAGAGAGTCGGGGACCAAACCAAGGACATCCAAATAATGAAGTTTGGAAAGGCAGAGTAAAGAGTAAAGTGACTGTGGAGCAGCGAATGATAAGCTAAGAGAAGAGTCAAAATTGTGTGTTATCCTGGAATGCAACAGAAGGCAGTGTATCAAGGCAGAGACTGTGATAAATTGTCTCCAATATTGCTAGATGGTCAATTAAAATGAAAGCTGAGGATGGACCACTAAATTTGGCAGTATGATTGTCTCAGATTTCTAACAGGAGCTGATTTGGTAAAAGGGTAAGAGTAAAAACCTGACTAATGTAGATCTAAAAGAGAATAGAAAGAGCAACATAGAGACAGAGAATACAGTAAACACTGTTGTTAAGTATTTTTGCAAAGACAACCAAAAAAATGAGAAAAAAAAATGATAGTCAAAGGAAGTAAAAAAAATCACGTATAGGAGCAATAATGAAATGCCATATGCAAATATAATCAAGAGCTAAAATTACTAATGCAAGAGAGACAGAGAAATACAATGCTCTAGTGATACCCTTTTATAAGTAAGAAGGAATAGTGCACAGATGCAGGAACCATTTTAGATAGAAACAGGGATAGTTGATTTAAGGTAACAGGTGGGAGGTCAGGTTATGTGGGTGCAGAACCTGGTACAGAGGTACATGTAGTGATAGAAATCAGTGGGGAAAAATCTCTTCTGATTGTTTCAATTTTGTCACTGATTTAGGAAACAAAGCTGTCAACTGAGAGTGAAGTCAAGGTATTGGTGGTTTGAGAGAAAAGAAAAGGTATAAAATCTAAGTACAGGAACCTAGGTGGGTGAGGGATCTAGTGACATGTGGCATGAATGCTGCACATCCTCAAGGACCCACTTGTGCGTGTGTCCAGCTACAAAAGTACAGGCATGAAATAAAGTGGGAATTGAATATGAGGATGAAGATTTATCCAGACAGTTACCAAGAAAACCAGCCAACCAACCAACCGAACAAACACAAACAAACAAGCAAAAACCAGAGTGGGGGTGTTTGTTAGGTGTGTAGATATATACAAGGAGTGACTTTTATGAATGACTGTGGAATTTATCCAATGAAAGGAAATAGGACATTAATTGAGAGACAATTAAAGTGTGACAAGATCAGTGATTGCCAGTACTGGTGGGTTTAGAGGCTTTTCTGACTTGGAATTCTAGATAAAAATCCAAGAAAGGTGGTGTAGGAGGTTTGAAGGAGAGATTATGGGCAGGCCACAGTTACTGGCCATGAAGAGTTCTAAGATAAAACTATGGGAGTGGATGACTGAGGAGGGGTAAAAAAACATGATCATTGGAAGAGAAGAATTTAAGAAATTCACAGGATAGTCTGTTAAGAGGCCATATATATGCATATTGACATTACCAAGATTTGGGTAGAAAGTGCCAGTGAAGAAAATTCCAGTGTTCTTGGGGAGCTAAATTCCTATCTTCAAGGGATTACATTTTTGTGAAAACTCCTTAAAAGATGTATATCCAAATGTGGAAATAATTTGAATTCATATTTTATCCGCTTTTGTTTTTATATTTGAATAGATTTACGATACTATGAGTCTAGGCTGGTAATAACAGCATAATTTACTAACAGTTTTTTCTGCACACAAATTGAATTCCCTGGGAAGTCACGCTTAACATGGGAGTTACATCATTCCTGGTGATATAACTAAGGATTCAACAAGAGTCATTAAGAGATTTTGGTTGGTGGATTTATCAAGGCTAGTAATTGGAGCAGCTTAGCTAAATGCTCTTTGTCTAACTCATAAGTCATTTCACATTTTAATTTTCTAACACTTAGGCACCAAAATCATCAACAATTTATTTGAGTAGACTGATTAAATGTAAGTTTCTTGACTCTTAGAAGTGGAGTGACTGTGCATCCCAGTTTACCTGGAATCATCTTGATTTATACCTGTTGTTGTGGAGAAATTATTAACAAACTACATCCTGGTTTAGATGATACACTTCATGGTAAGCCTGGCTATATAACTAGGCTCCTGTCTTCTAGGACCATTAATTCAGGAAATACTACATATAGGTCTAAGCATTTCTCTGGCAGATCCCACTTGCCTGACAATTGCTGGGCTCCCTCAGTTGTTCAATCCAGGGGTGACAGTGTATTAGTTCTCAGGCTGCTATGAAGAAACACCTGAGACTGGGTAATTTATAAAGGAAAGAGGTTTAATTGACTCACAGTGTTGCATGACTGGGAAGCCATCAGGAAACTCACAATCATGGCAGAAGGGTAAGCAAACACATCCTTCTCAAGGTGGCAGGAGAGAGAAGTGTCAAGCAAAGGGGGAAGGAAAAGCCCTTATAAAACCAACAGATTGCATGAGAACTCACTCACTGTCATGAGAACAGCATGAGGGAAACTGCCCCCATGATTAAATTATCACCCACCGGGTCCCTCTCACACACATGGGTATGATGGGAACTACAATTCAAGGTGAGATTTGGGTGGGAACACAGAGCCAAACTGTATCACATAGAAAGTAAGAAAAATATCCTAGCTGGAAATGCTCAGCTGATACAGAGATAGCATCACCATTGCCCTGACCAGCTTGCTTCAGGCCTTAGGTATTTCACATTTTGAAATCAGTTATTCAGAGAACAGAGATAGTGTCAGTCTTCTCTTTTCATAATCTTATCATAACTCCCTTTCTTTTTTCGTATTTCAACCACTGTGCTTTGTATATGCTTAAGAGAAATGCTTTTATTCCACTGTCACTTTCCCATACATACCACACAGCACAAGATGTAGTAATTACACAATCACATAATTGTATACTTATTTGCTAATAACACCAGGACACGTTTATGTTCAAAGCATATTATAACCTCAACTAATCCTAGATACCAGCAAAAGACTTAACAACTTAATACTATAAAAATAATCTAAACAATTCAAATCATTTTTGGTGGGCAATTGTTTCTTAAGATCATTTTATCCCCCTAAATATTATTTTAGTAAGTACGAGAAAAAGTTACCTGAAATGATAGACTTTTTACCCTCAAAAATATTTTATCACATTCCAATAAATAAAATATACTTAAATACCTTTGATTCTTAAATCATTTCCTTAAAATGTTTCACAAGTAAACAAAAAGGTATGACATGATAAAATTTTCTTTATTATTATTAATGTAGTTAGTAATTATGTCTTATTCCACATAAAAGTTCTGATTGAAAAATTTAATGGAACATTACCAGAAAAAAAAAATTATACTCTGATTTGCAAAATCTACCTCTACCTCTCCTTCCACCAATCTTCAATTTCACTAAACCCAAATGGATAAAGAAGAGCTAACACTAATGTGTGAGTATTATAGAGAGGTCAGCTCATAGCTTTTACTTCTTCCTTCCTTCCTTCCTTCCTTCCTTCCTTCCTTCCTCCCTCCCTCCCTCGCTCCCGTTTTTTCTTTCTTTCTTTCCTTTCTTTCTTTCCTTTCTTTCTTTTTCTTTTCTTTCTTTCCTTCTCTCTTTCTTTCCTTTCTTTTCTTTCATTCTTTCTTTCTTTTGACAGAGTTTCTCTCCATCAACCAAGCAGAAGTGCAGTGGCACGATCTCAGTCCACTGCAACAACCTCCACCTCCTGGGTTTAAGTGATTCTCCTGCCTCAGCCTCTGGAGTAGCTGGGATGAGCTCACAGACATGAGCCACCACACTGGCTAATTTTTGTGTTTTTAGCAGAGATGGGTTTTCACCATGTTTGCCAAGCTTGTTTAGAACTCCTCACCTCAAGTGACCTGCCCTCCTCAACCTCCCAAAGTGCTGGGATTGTAGGAGAGAGCCACCGTGGCCAGCCAACTTTTCATTTTTTTAATAGGATTTCATCTCATATTCTTGATGCAGGTTATCTTTTCCTAATAGAAATAATATTTCCATGGCCACTACTCTATTGCCAATAGTATTCATTATTATCAGTCAAATATATGTAAAACTCATCAATGCTTGAGCCTTCTGCAAGGCTTCCCACTGCCATGTCATGACAGGTCAATGCAAGAGAATGCATTCACCTTAGAGGAGACTGGCTCTAAGAAATATGCAATAGGATTCCATAACTGCCAGCAGAAATGGAGAAGAAAGGAACGTCTGGTAGGAAGCCTCATAAGGAAGCTAGTTCCCTAAAGGAAAGGGAGCTTCCTGACACTGACTTTCTCTCTCACAAGTCCTGGCAAAAGTGCTAATGAAACTGAAGGATTTTAAAAAGAAAATAACTTGAACAATTAATTTAGATGCTGGCAAACCAGCCCTTAGTAATCAACTAGATATGTATAATAGATATCTGTTGGTCAAATTCAATACAAGTTTTAAATAGAACCTGTTTTTAAATAGGTTGTTATGAATAAGAAATTGATAACTGAAGTATGTACAAGCTTTATGTGAAACAGTGTTATTAGTTTCCAGTTTAAGAATTAATGTGACTAAAATATATTCTGCAGGAAAGTGTTTTGCTACTGAGGATTAATTATTTCTTCCAGAAAGTCCATATGCCACAAATAGCCTTTTCCGAGGAACCAATTGATTTAAATAGAAGAGATACTTCATCTTACAGACAAGGATTTAATTTCCAAAAACAGGCCACCCAAAGTGAGTTACACCAGCTTTGCTCAGTGTCATCAACCACCCTTTTTTCCTGTGTCAAGGAAAAGCATTTTTGAACCTTCCTTCTGTCTCTTCCAGGACTTTGATGTATTTTTGTTGCTTCTTTCCTCCATTTCTCTCTATTGATTTCATACCTTACTCTACAAAGGGCTTAGATTTTCCTAATCCTCACTAAAGTTAAATTTCCCTCAACGGTACCTTCTTTCTCTAGGTACAAAATGTCATCTCTCCTACTTTTCCCTGGCAAACTTCTTAAAACTTAAATATACTTGCCAGATTTCTCACATCCAATTTAGTCCTCAGAGTCCCTGTCTCTTCCATTCTACTAAACATCTTCTCTTAAAATTTATTTATGACCTAATAATGATAACTAAGTCCACAAACTTTACTCTAGCCTCTTATTAACCAACCCCTTTATGGGTTTTCTATCGTAGCTGACCCTTATTTTGATATTCAATTTACCTGCTTTGCCTCCTATGATACTGCTATTCCATCACCTTCTCACATTGTTTTACCACAATGTAATAATATTTTTTCTAGATATTTTTACTCTCCTAACCTGAACATTATGCCCCTAGTCATCCTCACTCCTCTTTTGTTCCTCATTAGTGTTTATTTATGTGTAACCTAACTATTGCCCACATTGCATGCAGATCTGTATCTTCAGCCTTAACTACTAATCTGATACATGGACGTAACATGTTCAGCTTCTTACAGAATACCCCTGTGTATGAGTATGTGCTGGTATGTCAAGTGCATAACACCAAAAGCCAAATTCATTGTCCTTACTTTTACTGCCCCAGGAGAAAAACAACTGCAACAACAACAACAATAGAAGCTTCAAACAGATGGGTTATTTACTGTTTTCTGCAGTTTTCCTACACAATGCCTATGGTTCCCCAATTTCTTATATTTATTTGCCTCACCTATATACCTAGAATAAGCAACTTTCTGTTTTTCTTTATTTCTATACAACGCACTCTTAAAGAACTAATTTAACTATCACATCCTCCTGAAGTCTTTTCATGTGGGTTCTGAGCCCCCCATGGACAGAAATCAAGATTTTATTCTGAATCTCTGGATATAACATGGTGCCTGGCACAAGATAGGTGCTTATATTCCTGTCCCATTCACTTTCTCATCTTTCATCATTCCTTATTTTGAGGTGTAGTGGTATCTGCACATGTATATTTGCATGTTGAACTCCTCAAGGTAAACTCTGTGTCTAGTTATTCTTAATCTCTGCCATGGACACTTGGTAGATATGTGGTATTCCACAAATATATGTAGAATTGACATATTTTAATCCCTTTCTTTTCTCAAGCTATTGAAGAAGTAGGGTAAAGCCTGTGCCTAGTAAGTGAACAAAGGAGGAAAAGCCTGGACATGAGATGATATTCTTATAGTTGTCAATAGAATAACTTATATGTACATTTCTATTAGGCAGGAGGGAAAGAGTCAAGTGGCCATCCACATCATTCGTGAGCATAGGTAGAAGAGTATACACCATCTAATAATGAAAAAGGCATACTAAGAAACAAAGTTTCCAAAGTTGTCATTTAGTTTTCTTGGATGCTTTGACAAGAAACATAAAAAAAATTGAGCACTGCATATAATAGGGCATTGAGCAACTGTATACTGAAAGAAACTCTATTTCATAGCATACAACCACACACACACACACACACACACACACACACAGTGAATATCAAAATACCTGGTCTATGCCATCCTGATACGTTCACACTAGAGGTAAATTACATTACTGCTATGGAAGATACTGAACTGTCAATCAGCGTTCTAGCTTTTCCTGATTGTAATTAATATGCAACTGGGAAATCCACTTAATCTCTCAAGTACAGTGGCTTTTCTTTAAATGATAAGGGGGATAAATGCTTAACTATCTATAATTTAAAAATTCTTCATGTATATGGAGCCATGTGGAGCTAAAAAGTCTATAGATTCCACACATTTAACAAACATGGTTTTTTTTCATGGTTTCTCCAAACCATTTTATAAAATCATTCCTCAAAGCATTCACAATCTCTGACATGGCAAAACTACCTCTTTATAGGGAAACAATGACTAAGATAAAAACATTCTGATGCACCTCCACCACCTGCCAACTCCACCCTCACACACACACACACACACACACACACACACACACACACAGAGAGAGAGCTCTTTCCACAAGAGAAAGAAGTGAGGCATTTAAAAACAATTCTACAAAACTCTTTTAAAAATATTTTTTAAATCTCTTTAAATTTTTCTAAATGAAAATGAGTGATTTTTAAATGTAGGATTTCTGTATGTCTTTATCCTTGTTCTTATGGTAATAATCAAGCAAGAATTTAAAGGAAATCATGAGAAGCAGCAGAGAAGCAAGGCTGTTGCATGCAACTTCCTCCTCCTGAGTCATTCCACTCTTTAACACAGATAATGTCACATGACCTAAAATAATTTAAAATGTGAGCACCTTCTATAATATCAGCTATTTAAAATGGCCACAGCTCTATTATCCCAAATCCAATAAAATACAGAAAAAAATCCATTTTCATGTCAATTAATTTGTGTACAGCACACTCCTCACCTCCATACTGGGGGAGGAGGGAGGGTCTATAGTCTCATTCCAAGTCTATTAAACACATTACATAAATCTTGATTCGTGTGGGAGAAATGACTTACGTATTATTTCTAAGAGGTAAAAATAAACACATAAACAATTTGTACCATCATAGCCAGCAGAAATTGTTCAAAAGGCCTTTAGACTGAGAATATTGGCTTGCCTCTCAGGCTGCCATCAGAAGGCTCAGCCCTGGGCTTTGGCAGAGCCACTGCCATGTTAATATGCTTCATTACATCTCTACAATTTGTTCACTGCGTTAAGGATCAGTATTTCCCTTGTGAGAGGAAAACCCATCCTTCACTTTGAAAGCTTTACCTTTAGAAGGTAAACAAATACAGCCGGAGACAGACACCAACAGCTAGAAAGCCAAAGAAATAATAGAATACAGTATGTCATAGTTAGAGCTCATTTCAGCCTAGGAAGATTTTAAATTGCACCACAGCTAGAATTAGAGCTTTTGAATCTCTTAGGTTTGAATACAAGCTTACAAAGCACACATCTTATTTTAAATGTCATTCTTAACATAGATAACAATCCGTGGATAAGTCAAAAATAGAATCATGCTGGCTTACCTGAAATAAAGAAAAATGTAAATCATAACGCAGAATCCATGTATGTGTTGAATATAATAGTCTCCAATGCAATTCTTCAGAATTTTTACTGGAGTAGAAAGTAAAATCTCACATGCATTCTCTCCTCATTAAAGAAGAAAAAAACAAGAAAGGATGACCACAGCATCCTCCCTCCTTTGCTTTAGCTTTCTGTTCTGACACTCATTCGATGGTACCCAATGTCTGTTAGAAAACAGCATGCTAAATTAGAAAAATAAATAAATAAAGGCAGCATCTTACATGACAGCTCCATCTGCTGGCCAAAAGTGGAATCATTTTAATTCACATTCCTTTGACTATGTAGCAGCTAGCAAGTAAAATTAAATGATGCACAGCCCATAATTTGATTTTATTTGAAATCAACTACCTCAATTAAAGTAATTTAAACATTTAAGAAGAATTATAGTATGAATTTTTAGAAGTATAATTCTATTTTTGAGATTTAAATTTATTTACACTGTGTTTAAACTAAATGCAAGCTCTCCACATCATTGAAAAACTTAAGATTTATTTAACTTTATATACCATCTGAAAAAGTAGTATGTATCTCCTATAAAATAATTTTAGATGTCAAGCTTTGTGTTAATGAGTATCTCTTTGTGGAGACATCTAACGTTTTGTCACTAGATAACACATAACACATTGTGTTGTTACTATTGTTTGGAGAAATGCTGAAAGGCCAAAGTTAATGCGAGAAAATGAAATGACTTAAAAACAAACTCAAAAAGTCTTTAAACTAAATACAAAAATACAGATGACAAGTTACATGCGATATGAAATTTGATAATTGTAGTAGTATACTATAGTGTGTAGTTACATCTTCTTAGGGAGATAACAGAAAACTAACTTGTCAAAAGAATCCATTTGGTAAATGACATCATTTATAGAATCAAAGTTTTACTGAGCATATGATATTCTCAATATATGTTTGTTTGGTTAATTATTCTTTTTACAAACGATTGTAAAGGCGAAATTTTTTTTTAATTTGAAGTGAAAGGATAGGCACTTTTTTCTCCCACCTTTTTACAATACATTTTAATTTGGGGGCAAGTTGATGACCTTTAATTCCTTTTTACAGTAACGCTGTCCATGGTGCTGATAACTAATTTTCGAACTCCTGGAGAGTTCCGGGTCTTAAGTGGGTCTGAAATACTGTCTTTGTAAGATTTGATATAAATTTTAGTTTTAAAAGTCCTTACATGAGACAGAATAATTGATAGCATATAATATAAAAATAGTTAAGTAATATTTTATCCGCAAAATATGTATATAGACATGTCAAGCAGAAGATAAAGGGCAGATAAATACATTTAATAAAAAACATAATGGCAAGCTACGCTTTCTTTGGATTATTTACATAATATTTCATTTTATATGTGCTAAAGTTATACTGCATAGATTGTTCTAACATTAGGTTGTTCACACACTATTAAATAGGCAAAGAAACCAAAGCCCACAGCACTTCAGTAACTTATCCAGAATTAATAAGCAAGTCAGAACAAACCCAATTTCTTAACTTTTACCTTAAGTCCATTCCTACAATATCATTAAGATGTATTAGTTTGGTTTTGAAACTGTATTATTAACATGGTACAAATAAATTATTAAAGTGACTTTGTAGATCAAATTATTTTAATGTATACCCTCAACTATTTTGTCTCACAAGTTTTCTGCACTATCATAAGATGTAAACTCTCAGAGCACATAATTATAGTAATTTTGCCAAATCAATCTGTAATTTCAATGAATTACTCCTGATGGCCAAGGAGTTTAAACCCGTACGATTAAAGCCTAATATACCACAAATATGAAATATTATTGATACTTTGCTTTATCTTTAAAATGGTGGGAATTTTACAACTTATGTAAAATTTAAATGTTGTTCTTAACACAATTATCTTTTTTCCCATAGTCTTAAGGGTAAATTTTATCCTTAAGGAAGAGGTGCCTAACTGACCCTGGGATTTTGTGTATCTCTAGGCATGCCACCTTCCTAGGGATGCAATATCCCAGTTTGAGGACCATAGGGTTATATGACACAGAAACTGAAATAATCTTATTCAACCCTAAGGCATATCACATACTCTTCTCCTCAGAACTTTTTAGTAGCTACTCATCTCCTTGTAAATAAAGTCTATGCCCTCCCTGGTTTTCACAATGCTCATAATCTGGACTCCTTTACTTCTCTATGTTATTCTTGCCCTCACTCACTCTACTTCAGTCATTTTGTCTTCTTTCTCATTACTCAAACATGGTAGGCATGTCCCTTCCTTAGGAGGTGTTCACCTTTTAATCTCTTTGCCTGGAAATCTCTTACATGGGCTCCTTATGGCTCACTTTCCTCATTCTGGTCACAGCTCACAGCTGCCTTCTTACAGAGACTGGCCTTGACCCTTAATACCACATACTATCCCCTCCTCTGCTTTTTCCCTATAGTACTTAGCTGACATACTATATATTGTCTATTGTTTGCCTCCTCCAAGAAAAATGTAAATTCCATGAAGGCAGAGATGTTTGCCTGTTTTGATTACTTCCATAAATGTGATTCATAGAACACTAACTGATATATAAGACCCACCCAAATAATGAATACATGTCCTAGACATAGAAAATTCATATATTTTTATTAATGCACCGTAGGAATGTAATTATTTCAGTATGTGTATTCCTATGTTCTTATTAATATGTATGTCATAGAGTATGAAATCAATGAAGTGGCATGTTCTTTAAGTAAACTATTTAAACTATGTTGAATTCATATACTTAATCAGAAAGCAGGACATATAGTGAGTATTCAATAAACATGTTAGGTTAATGATGCCAGTGTTGAAATTAGACCACTATGGTCTTGAATTGTTTTTAATGAAGTTCTGACAAGATTTTGGTAAGATATTATTGAACAACTCTTATATCATGTTAGCACTTCTTTTCTTAGGGTAAAAAACTCTGAGGTAACTATTGTAATTTTATTTTTATGGAAAATGTTTAATCTCATCTAGAAAATTTCAGCTGTTTTAAAATAAGTTGTAAAAATAGCAACATGTCACATGGTAGACATGTGTGCACTTATATATAAATATATACGTACATATATATATATATATATATATATATACACGGATACACAAGTACATATACACCCATATTTTATAAAATCAACTTGAGTTAGGCATTTATTTGGCTAGTAACAACAAACCAATGACACATAATTTCTCAATTATATGTCTCTCTGGCATTGCTTTAATCATAAAATCCACACTTTTATTTTGGCAGCTTGATTTTTAAAATTATTTTAGTTTATAGGGATAAAAGTGAGTAAGCCTTATTTTATCTCCATTAAGTTGTGGATACTGACTGTGTTTTAATTTTTTTTTTTTTTTACCGTTTATCATTCACCCAGTCTTTTAAATGTCATCCATCCAATTCAGGAAATAAAAGAAGGCTAAGTGTGTAGTTTATACCTAATATTTGCTTAAATTTTTCTTGAATCACTTATTCTTATTTAAAATATCTGCATTGAAGAAAAGCAAATGAACAGACATTTTTAAAGGGCGATTTCATTTGTACAGTTTTACTCACCTTAAAATATACTAACCTCTTTTAAATTATTGGTCACCAACATCAAGACAGTTTTAAAACGTTGAGCTCCATATCTAATGTTTTTCCTGAAGTATTGTCAGTAGAGAATCACAGACCTGTAAGCCAAAATGGGCAGATTTTTTTGTCCTATGTTCAAAAACTGCCAATACTGATGAGGAGGATAGCTTATTAAGCTAGTTCCAACTAGTATGAATTACTGACATTTAATCGTATATTATCAAAAGATGAAAAAACAAAGGAAAAGAAAATTAGGCCGTCAAAAGGACATAATTTCCACAAAGTCTGATAAACAGAATATTTCCCATAATTCTTTGAAAGAGGAGGTGTTACAAATAATGTTAGAAATAGATAACATTTATTGAGCACTTTTTATTTGCCAAACAATGTTCTAAGTTTTGTACATAAATTATCTCATTATTCCTAGCAACAAGTCTGTGAAGTAGATTTTTATTTTGTCCCTCTTAGAGATGAGAAAAATAAAGCCGAAGTCCCTTAGCTAGTAACTGATATCTTGACCTCCAACTCAGACCTTTGCTCTCAATGCTTGTGTCCTATTTGAGTTCTACTTGAGACACAGGAGATGTTAACTATGGGGAAATGATTTCTGTGACTTTTGGAATTTATGTGCTTTTTGTCTTCAGCTCCAGTTGTTCACCAGTTGTGTAAGCCAAGGGTAAAATAGAAGTGGGAAAGACGGAAGGTCTTCAAGAGTACCTCCCTTCAGTGTGGCATTTCAGAGCAGGTGATGGATTTGTAATAGATGCAAGGATTGACAGAGGAAGATGAAAAGAAGGAGCTAAAGTGATTAAGGGAAATAAATTGTCAAGAAATTAATGAGTGGAAGAATAAGGCAGAGTGGTGAAAGAGAAGCACAGGACTCCTAGAGCTCTGCCAGAGACCTTTATCTTCCCAGAAGATGACTGTCTGAAAGAGAGCAGCATTCCATGATCCCCTGAGAAACAGGGGGTTCTCATCTACAAGGCTCACATGATCCTGTTACCAACATCAAAATGCACTAATGCTGGCTGGTAGTTCCCTGCTGAGGGCAACTGAGGTACACATAGGTTGTCCTGACATTGCTAATCAGTAGGTCTACTTTTATTGTGGAGTCAATAACTCATTCTAGCATGATGAAGAAACAGGTAAATTGACACTCTCTGAACCCTATACTAAAATGTGGTCACTAGATGTCTACAAAAATATCCCTGAAAGATGTAGGACTAATTGTAAACTACAAATTCTTTTCAATGGTTCTTATGGTAGCCATTGTCTAGCATTTAATTTTTCTACACTTATCATTGTCATTATTGTTAACAGTAGCAATTATCAGCCAAAAAATCTGCATTTCCTAAATTCTTAATTTTTTTTTCTGACCTCTCTAGTAAGTACTGATGTCTCACTCTCAGTGGGGTAGAAAACACCAGATAGAGAATGATGATCCTGTTCTTAATGCAGCCCAGTGAAGAACTTCAAGAGGAGCTCCCTAGGCTTAGTTATGCGACAGAGTGGAGTGCGTACAGATAATTGGAATTCTGGGAGTTGCATTGAGCAGATAGCCCTGTTGCCTATCTGTAGGAAGTGTTAAAGTTGAACCAAGGAAGGGCAGATAGAAGTCTTAATTATCAGAAGAAGTCCCTATCCTTGCTGCATTTGTTACACCATAATAAGGCACAGAGACCACAGCCATATGAGCAAATTCCAGCATGGCAAACAAGAAAAATGAACAAAAAAGCAAACCCTAGAATGATGGAGCCTAAAGCAGTGGTCCACAACCATTTTGGCACCTGGGACTTGTTTTATGGAACACATTCTTTTCCACAGATGGGGTTGTGGAGGTGGATGGTTTCAGGATAAAGCTTCCACCTCAGATTATCAGGCATTAGTTAGATTCTCATAAGGAGGCACAGCCTAGATCCCTTGCATGCCCAGTTCACAATAGGAAACTGTACAAATCTATAAATTCTCCTATGAGAATCTAATGCCTCCACTGATCTGATAGGAGGTGGAGCTCAGGAGGTAATGCTGGCTCGTCAGCTGCTTACCACCTGCTGTGTGGCCCAGTTTCTAACAGGCCGTGGGCTGTACTGGTCTGTGGCCTGGGGGTTGGGGACCCCTGGTCTAGAGGATGCCAATTGTTCTGTTGGTGGAGTGGGAAGAAGAAGATGAATTCTGGAGAAATTGAGCCTCCAGGTTCACCTTATAGAAGACAAAATTACTCTCTGGTAAGTTTCTGAAGTAAAGAGGTGACACTGCACATCTATTCCTTTGACCCACGTTGATCACAATAAACCAGTTACTTAAAGTCACCTCTATCACATTGTAGTTCACTAGGAAATAAAGGTGCTTTCCTGAGCCAGGCAAATAATTGAATCATAGAAAATAAAGAATGTCAGGAATGGAGAGAACACCCAGAAATAAAATACCACAAAATTAATTGCCACCTGGGTACTAAATGGTGACCTTCCAGCACCTAGCATCATTGGATGATGCATATATACAAATCATTGGATGATGCAGCTATCTTCAGTAGAGATACATATATACCCAGCCCCACTTATGAAATTTTAGTTGAAATATAACAAATAATGTGGAACCTAATATAATAGTTTCGGTCCACAGATTCCAAAGGGGAAGCAACACATATCAAAATAATTGCCAAGAAGTCATCTCATGCTTCCAAATTTGTACTTAATATGTATGTAAAAATAAACACAACTCTATTAAATACATATATATGTTATACATATATATATATGTTTTATATATATATATATATATATATATATATGTGTGTGTTATATATATATGGCCCAATTATTCTTTTTTGGGTTTGACTTCAGTGAGCATCTCCTTGTTCTAAAAATTGACTAGTAATACAGAGTCCTCTGGGTGGACTAACATTGTTTTAAGAATGTAGCACTGAGATGCTGAAGTAGAGAGGAGAATTAAAATCAGAGTAGTAGCCTAAATGTGTTCTGCAAAAGAGTAGAATGCCACCGCCAGGATGGAACTATCAGAAATAAACTCTAGCCTAAGGTTAGTGGTACAGGAAGGGCATAGAAGGCCCTTAAGCTAGTTATGCCTTCAACATCTGTACAGGTATACTGTCATAACTGCTCCTGTGACCAGCCAAGGTTAGTGAGTGATGCAGGCCGAATTGAAGAAGGTGTCCCCAAAAGAAAATGCTCAGGTCTCAAAGAAGTCTTCGTTGGTTAGTTGATCCTACCACCTCAGCAAGACCAGCTACATACATAAACAGAAATAAGGCAGAGACTTCCTGAGGGGCTAATATCCTCTCAGCCTGCTGAAGTCATCAGTACATCCAAGTCAGTTTGGAAGTCAACGGAATCTTTGGATACACAAGGCTTCAAATCCATTTGAAGATCACATGAAACTCTTTGCCTTCTTGAGGTCAGTAATTGCGACAAAAAAAAGATGGAAAAATGAGTAGTGACTCATTGTTAATAACTAGAAAACTTAGAAATGACAAAATATGCTTGATAAAACCAGTATTTCCCAGATCTAATACCTCATCTAGCATTTTTCAGATGTCTTGTTATCTTGTACACAAGAGAATCCCATTGTACTGCCAGAGGTGTATTAAAATTTCCATGTTTATCTTTACCTTTTCTGTCTGCAGATGATCTGTGGGGAAATGACTACGTATTTGGAAATCTAACCCATCTCCTTTTTGGATAAAAGGAGTCTAGAGGCCAAGCTACAAGTGTCCATATGTGGCTATGGAGCAAGAAGGGGCAAAATATGCAGAAATTGCATCCTAAGCCATGTTTATAGCAGGGATTGAAGCCACAATCTCAGTTCTCAGACTGCAAATCTCTTCAGACCGTAAATTACACCATTGGCTTCCCAGATTCTGAGGACTTCAGACCTGGGTTAATCCAAGCTACCAGCTTCCTGGGTTCTCTAGCTTGCAGATGTTCTATCCTGGGTCTTCTTAACTTCCATAACTGCTTAAGCCAAATTCCCTAACAAATCCCATATAGTCTATCTAGCTATCTAGCTATCTCTCTCTCTCTCTCTATTTCTCTCTCTCTTCTCTCTCTCTCCGCCCCCCCCCCCCATTGGTTCTGTTTCTCTGGAGAAACCTGACTAAAACAGAGACTTAAGAAAATGTGGCACATATACACCATGGAATACTATGCAGCCATAAAAAACGATGAGTTTGTGTCCTTTGTAGGGCCATGGATGAATCTGGAAGACATCATTCTCAGCAAACTGACACAAGAACAGAAAACCAAACACCACCTGTTCTCACTCATAGGCGGGTTTTGAACAATGAGAACATATGGTCACGGAGAGGGGAACATCACACACCGGGGTCTGTTGGGGGTTGGGGGTCTAGGGGAGGGATAGCAGGGAGGTGGGGAGGTTGGGGAGGGATAACACTGGGAGAAATGCCTGATGTAGGTGATGGGGGGATGGAGACAGCAAACCACCATGGCATGTGTGTACCTATGCAACAATTCTGCAAGATCTGCACATGTACCCCAGAACTTAAAATACAACTAAAAAAAAAAAAAAGAAAGAAAGCTCTAACTTCAAGAGAGAGAACTAGAAATCTGACCACCCTATTCTTCAAACAACTTTCTTTCCACTAAACAAAACAACTCTGACCATGGAGAGGATATACAATTCCTCATAAGGATTACACTGAGCAGTCTCATTGCTTTGCCTGGCTCTGTGAAGAAGCATTAATGTATTTCCAAAAGAGAGTACAACTAGAAAGAGTTGGATTAAAGATGGGACTCTCTGACAGTTTTCAAGGAGAGCAGAGACAATTCTCTGTGTTCATCAAATAATTTTACCTCCCTCCTTAACACACAAGTAAAGTACATCTTCCAGTTCCCTGGCAGTTAATAGGACCATGTGACTGACTTATAACCAATGCAGTATTAGGCAAGAGTGATGTTCACCTGCTGCACAATGGTCCCCAAAACTTCTCAAGTAATCTTTGACATTTCCTTTTATCCCTTGTATCCTGGCCAGGTCAGAGGACCCAGTGGAGGATTCTGAGAGCCATCAGATAGGTGAAATGTGGGTCCTGTGTCAGCAATTAAAGAAGTGCCAACCAGGTGACAGAGAATAAGAAAACCGTGGAACAAGCCATGCACAGAGCATGAATCATTGACCGAGAAATCAGAATTAAAGAATCCTTTGGTATGCTGTGTTGCCTAAAATATCCTTTTTAGAAATGTCATCTTCAAGATGTTATTAATAGCAGACTTTCCACTAAAACCATAAGGCAATTTCTGTGGTCAAAATAGTTTAAACGTTGAGTATAAGAGTGTATAAGCTGAGATATTACAACAGGTGAAACTGAAAAACCCTCACTCAAGGAGGACAAAAAAATGATCTCCCCCATAAGAGTCTAGGGTGTGAAGGCAAGTTTTGCTTTGTGAGGTCAACAGGGACCCATTTTGCTGTTGTGTTCCCTCTTAGGGCATTTTCCCCAGTCTCATATTTGAGGTTGGTTGACATTCATGTCCACATTCTGGCCCTTGAAAAGAAGAGAGGATATAGAGAGCTAGCAATAAAATGTTAAACAGATTAATTTTGTTGCTGAAGGATTTCTTAAGATATTTAAATCACAAATGTGTATTACGATTCTTTAACAGAGAGATTTTTAGAAAAAGAATTTAAAATAAATATTGGACTACAGAATTCTTTTTATTGAGTACTTCTGGGTTATTTTTTCTTTTTTTCAGAACATATCATCAGAAACATTAGCCTATCATGTTCTTCTAGTTATAAAAGTAGGAACTTATCTACCTCAACTGCCCTTAAAAGGATAAAAGGATCCTCAGGGGTAATCACTACCTCATCCCCCTAGCCCTACTTTTAAAGCTCTAGTTGGAATATAACTAATGATGTGGAACCTAATATAACAGTTTCTAGCCACAAATTCCAAGGGGGAAACAACACAAGTCAAAATAACTGCAGAGAACTCATATCCCTGCTCCTAAATTTGTGCATGTGTTTCGAAATAGGCATACAATGCTTTCTTCAATTGAACTTGTTGAAGAAGGAAAACTCTTTACCCACACATTTAAAAAAATATATATCCCTAGGCTACAGTCAAGTATTTTTAACACTTGTTAGTTAGGAGTCATCCAGCCTTATAAGTTTAGAATGGAGTACCAGTAGAGAAAGCTTAAAATATAAGAGTGGGAGTTTCGCTGTTGGGACAAATTCAGTAGCCGTTGTGGTTACAGCAACAAAGCTCAGGTTCTCTGCCATGCACCAGTAAGTCAGGTCTCTCTCCTGGTTCTCCACCTAGTGCTCTGATTGTTCTTCTCCTGCCTTCTTTCTTCCACTGTCATTTCTGTCTAATCAGATGCAGTGTTTTAAACACAGAGAATATCATATTTAATTTAGTAATAATGATAATGGGTGAATAGTTATAAATGATTTTTAATAAAATTTAAATATATCTGAGATTATCCCTGTAAAAGCACAAGTTCCCCTCACTTTCATCCAGAGAGGTTTTCTTGGGAGGACAAGAGTCAGATTTACAATGAGCAGGTTAGTAATTGCCCTTCACCTTGGGTAGGATCATGCGATTGAATCTCAAGTGTGAACAGCATATATTTTGAAGCCAAAAATAAAGGGCATGCTTCAGTTCTAATCATAAGAAAAAATGCTTTCTGAATAATTTTTATAAAGCACAGAACTAGTCATAACTATCTCCTGTTAAACAGCATTCAGTGACTCACTGCTGTCCAAAGATGAAGTCTAAGCCCCTTAGCAGGGCAAGCAGGATCCCTGCCTGCTTTATGTTTTCAGGTTTACCTCCATCCCCTCTTCGCCTAAACTACTATAAAGTTATTAAGCACTGCCTAAACTACTATAAAGTTATTTTGAAATTATCAACAGGCAGTGCTTTACGTTTGCAGGTTTACCTCCATCCCCTCTTCGCCTACACTGCATAAAGTTATTTTGAAATTATCAACAAGCAGTGCTTAATAACTAACCTGAGGCTGGCCGTGGTGTCTCATGCCTGTAATCCCAGCAATTTGGGAGGCCGAGGTGGGCAGATCATCTGAGGTAAAGAGTTCGAAACCAGCTTGGCCAACATGAGGAAGCCCCATCTCTACTAAAAATACAAAAATGAGTTGGGCATGGTGATGGGCGCCTGTAATCCCAGCTACTCAGGAGGCCAAGGCAAGAGAATCGCCTGAACCCGGGAGGCAGAGATTGCAGCGAGCCAAGATCATGCCATTGCACTACAGCCTGGGCAACAAGAGTGAAACTCCATCCCCCAAAAAACTATCCTGAGATAAGTTTGGACTTGTTTATATTTTCTCCCTTTGGCATTGATATAAGACACTGTCACAGTGTATTTAATTATGTTATTGTGGCTCCTTCTCCTTGTATTCTGTCTCTGGGAAGGTAAAGAGCAGGCTGCTAATCAGAAGAGTCCCAGCTGGAATGAAATTGAGAGTGTGGGTGCAGAATAAAATGTTATTAACACTGTGGGCAGAAGCAAAGGATCAGAGAAATGCCTTCTTCCTAGAAATAGCTTCTGGGCTATCCTCCACCTAGTTTGCACTTCCAGGTGTTAGCTTACAAAGATAGGGGCAAATATTTCAAACCTGCCCTGTCTCTGTAAGTAAAGGCAACCACAGATGTCTGAGAACATTGTGTAGACCCATTCAATATGATAATCATTTATTAGCAGGCCTTTGACAAGGTGTTAGGGACACAAAGACAAGGTAAGCCTCTGCTTCAACTAGTTCACCTTTCTTTCTTTTTTTTTTTTTTTTGAATTTTCACAATCTTTTAAGAATGATTTTTAATACATAGAGGTATAAATCAGTGAGAAAAATGCAAATTAATCCAGCAATCAATGAACAGTATATACGAATAGATAATTTACAAAGAAGAATGGTAAATTTTAAAAATGAAAGTATCAATGGCTGTGTTGCTGGGAACTTATAAGAAGTCATAAGATACTTTTCTTTAGAACTCATACTCAAGGGAGGTAAGAGCCACAGAAAAGTCTAATCATAACACGTTAAATTCTTGAATGTCATTCTCTAACTACCTGTAACAGCCACGATCTCTCTCCTGCTAACAATTAATGTTCTTTCACATAGTTATAAAACAGTAATCTTTCAAAGGGGATACCCCTTCAAGAATACACAGCCAAGTAGCTCACCTTCCAATTGATGAGAAGGAAACAAAACCAAGATTACCACTGAGTAAGATATACTTTATCATACAGCCAAGTATAAGAGACGACAGAGCTAACAAAACTTCCAAGTTTGGAGGCAAGGAGGTGATTAAGAGAGGCTTCAGATGAACAAATTTTAAAAAGGATATTACCAATACACTTTTACAACTTTCCACCACAAACCTGGTTGTATTTTTTTGTCTACCCTTTCAGAACATAAGCTTTATAAATTTATCACTTGGTCAAATATCTTCTGAATATGATAAATGCTATAACATACATTTTGACTTACTAAATAAAGCTTCCCTTTCTTTCTCTGGCCTTCTATCTTGTCTAAAGTTTAAATAAACTTTATATTTATTTAAATAGAACTTGATGTTATATTTAAAATGATGACCCTGAATATTGCTCTTCTTTCCCAAGAAATTTCTACAGTCAAATATTTTCAATTTTATGGCACTCCATGTCACAACCAATTATTTACCAATTAAATTTTATTCTGAGTTGATTTCCATTTTAAGTCACTTTCACACCCTATTGATTTCATTTCTTTATTTTAAAAACTATCAACACTTTTTGGTCTGTCTTTGAAGGCAGAAGAGCTTATTAAGTCCCAGTAACATTTAATGTGGTCATTACAGACAGACAGTGCAAGGTCAAAGCCAGAATCCAAGCCAACACGAGACCCTGAGGAAAAGGCTATTTTATGAGCAATTTTTGGTCAGATTGTTTTGGTTCTTAAATATTTCCAAAAAAAAAAACTTCAAAGCACCTTTTGTTAGAACATATTCAATAAAAATATTCTATCTGCACTGATAAATTTGAGAAATTATTAAACCTCCTAGTTAATGCCAACAATAGAAAACTGGAAATAAACTTGGTGCTCATAAAAATATTTAGAGGAAACTTAATTAGATAAAACCCAACTGGGAACTAAAAACCCCTGGAAAAAAAGGCAAAAGATGACTCTCATTTTGTTGTCTCCACTTAGGTACTGGTGTTCTGGTCAGGATTATGTACTTGTCTGATGACAAGTTTCTTGACTAATTTCAATATAGAAACCTTGCTTTTGTTTGAGTCTGGTTACCAGTGAAACAAAAGAAAGCCTTAACTGGCTATGCACTGGCCCAGCTTCCACTAGTGGGAAACACGAGAAAGCAATGAGGCTAAAAACAGAATGAGAGCCAACAATCACAGTGTGTCTCCTAGGGTGAAGAGCTAATGTAATGCTGCTCTTTCACAACACTCACAAGTAAATAGTTTTCATTCATGCTTTAATTAATCAGATTAATGTAAGCACTAGTTGGATGGAATAAATGTTTGTCTTTTCCATTCTTGTGTGTTATGATTTGCTTATTGGTAACTCAGCTCCATTTCAGATAGCTTAGAGGAATAATTCTGCTTATTCAAGCATGCTGACAGAGCTGGTTCCAACATAAAATATCTCTGCATCTCAGAGTATGGCTCAAAGGTATCTGCAGAGAAAAATACCATTTCTATTAAATCAAGCAGGAACATTTGTCCCAAAGAGATGAAGCAAATAAAGCAATCTTTTATGAGGCCCAGACTGAATGTTCTATGAGACTATTTACTTCCTTATGCTATACTATTTTTTTCTTCAACTTTAATTTTAAGTTCAGGGGTACATGTGCAAGACGCATGGGTTTGTTACATAGGTAACCCTGTGCCATGGTGGTTTGCTGCACAGATCATCCCATCACCTAGGTATTAAGCTCAGTATCCATTAGCTCTTCTTCCTGATGCTCTCCCTCTCCCCAGCACACCCACCTCCAACAGGCTCCAGTGTGTGTTGTTCCCCACAATGAGTCCACGTGTTCTCATAATTCAGCTCCTATCAATGATAGCCATGTTACTCCTTATGGCAAAACATCTCTACCTTCTCTCCAACTCCTCCTAAGGATTGGCTTAAGAATCACCTCTTTCTGACCCTGTCCTTCACAGCCTCAGCCCACACTACTTTTCTTCTCTAAGAAATGTTTTTTTTCCTTATTCTGACACTTAAATAATAGAATAATGCTTTGATGTGTGTTTGGCCTAAGAAAGAGTGTGAGTTTGGAGCAATAGAATCCTTGGGCGAAATCCTTACATTTACTAGCTCTGCGACATTTACTTAACCTTCCTAGTATCAGTTAATGCCTCTGTGATACTCATTGGTAACTACCTTATAAGGTTGTGAAATTAAGTTAAAAAAATGTAGAGTGCCTAGAACAGAGCAGACATTCCATAGAGGTTATTAGATTATCTATACAGATGATATTATAAGTGATGGTAAAGAAGGTTTATTCATGTTTATTACATTTTTGGTTAGAGAAATACATTTTCAAGAATAATTGGGCTTCAGAATCTGTTGAATACGATCACTTCCCTCATTTCAATTATTCAGCCCTCTTCCTAACATTTACCTCTTAAAGAACAAAGCAAAAAAGTGATTTCTAAGGACTCAATCTCATAGTTTGTGAGAAAGTGAGAAATTGCTTTTCATATTATTTTCATTTTAAACCTTTAACTCTCTATAGAGTAAAATAATCCCTTCCTTGAAAAAGGGGGTTTACCACCACACAATGAAAAAAATACAGATGGGCATATGTAGATGAGATTACATACAAACACCACACCCACATACACTTACATACGTATCTACAAAAACACACAGATACACTGTGTCCATAAATATATATTCCCCAATCCCAATGACAACTAATGAGGGCCTAGGCCTGGCACAGTGACTCACACCTGTAATCCCAGCACTTTGAGAGGTTGAGTCAGGCGGATCATCTGAGGTCATGAGTTCAAGACCAGCCTGGCAAACATGGTGAAGCCCTGTCTCTACTAAAAATACAAAAATGTGCCAGGTGTGTTGGTACATGCCTATTAACCCAGCTACTTGTGAGGCTGAGGCTTGAACCAGGGAGGCAGAGGTTGCAGTGAGCTGAGATCACACCATTGCACTCCAGCCTGGATGACACAGGGAGACCCCATCTCAAAAAAAAAAAAAAGAAAAGAAAAGAAAAAAGAAAAGAAAAAAGAAAATTAATGAGGTCCTAAATTAAGACAGAGGTCGCAAAATGGAAAGAAGAGTAGGTATGCTGATATGGTTTAGATCTGTGTCCCGCCCAAATCTGGTGTCAAATTGTAATCCCAATATTGGAGGTGGGTCCTGGTGGGAGGTGATTGGATCATGGGGGCAGTTTCTAATGGTTTATCACTATTGCTTTGTTGCTGTCTTTGTGGTAGAGTTATCACAAGGTCTGTTTTTTCAAAAGTGTGTGGCACCTTGCCCATCTCTCTTCCTCCTGTTCTGGCCATGTTGTGAAGATGCTGGCTCTGATTTTGCCTTCCACCATGATTGCAAGCTCTCCGAGGCCTCCCCAGAAGCAGCTGCTACCATGCTTCCTGTACAGCCTTGGAACTGTGAGCCAATTCAACCTCTTTTTTTAAAAAATAAATTACCCAGGCTTAGATATTTCTTTTTGGTAATGTGAAAATGAACTAATACATATGTTATATGCCATAGACTGAATAATTGTGTCTCCTCAAAACTCACGTGTTGAAATCTTAATCTCTAAGGTGATGGTATTACGAGGTAAGGCCTTTGGTAGATGGTTAGGTTATGAGGGTGGAGCCCTCATAAATGGGATTAGTGCCCTTAGAAATCCAGCAATTCTACTCCTAGGTACATACTCAAGAGAAATACAAACATACATTCATACAAAAACCTGTGCATGAATGCTAACAGTAGGATTATTCATAATCCCCCAAAAGTGGAAAAAACGTAAGTGCCCATCAACTGATGAATGCATAAATAAAATCTAATATATCTACATGACAAAATGCTGCTTGACAAAATGAATAAAATATGGTTACATCCTATGTTACAGGTGAACCTCAAAGTTTATTATACTAAGGGAAAGAAGCCAGGCACAGTAGACCACATGATATATGATTCCATTTATAGGAAACATTTAGAATGGGCAAATTGATGAAGACAGAGAGTGAATTAGTGGTTTCCTATGGCTGGGGATGCAGGGATGGAAAGTTAGGGGGTAATGGAAAGTGACTGCTAATGAATACGGAGTTTCTTGTTGGGGTGATAAAAGGTACTAAAATTGACCGTGGTGATAGTTGCATGAATTTATGAATATAGTAAAAATTACTGCATCATACACTTTAGATGCATGAGTTTTATGGTATGCAAGTTATCTTAATATAAGCCGTCAAAAATCAAACTGAATATGCTGGGGAAGGAACATATATGAGGGACAAGTTTAGTCTGCCTCTCAGTTTCTGACTTGGATGATGAGAGACTAGAAACAAAGGACCACAGAAATAGGAGAAAAGTCGTTAAGATGAATGCTGTCATCAAAGTCATCAGGGAGTGGAATTACATAGAGTTAGGAGTCAAGATTACAAAATAAAACAAAAATAACAACTAACATAAGGACAGAAATATGTTCCTGTATGTGGCAGTTTTAGGACATTGGTGAACCCAGGGAAACTGGCTTCTGAGGAATAGTAGGGGCACAGTCAAATGCAGGAGTCAAGGATTAAACGGGAGATTTATCGCTCCTTTTGTTATCTCTGACAATTTGACTAAGCGTGTTGTTACACAGGCCAAACACAATCTTTAGACTATCCATAATATTCTTTTATTCCTCAGCCAAATTTAATACCTTTGCTCCTCTTTTTTTGTTATGTTGTACCCAGATGTCAAGAATTTAGAGGCTTTTCTTCTTGTATCCTTTCCCAATTCATACTCGCCATTTTCAGCTTAGAACTGAAATTTATGATTCATAAATCCTGGTTTCAAGAATTCTAAGGTACATGCCTCTCAAGTCTGACTTTTGGTATGAATAGATACTTTGCTTAAGAAACCCTCAGGTAGACATCGCTACTGCATAGGATGAGGAAATCATTGCAGCTTCACTTTAACCCAATCTACATAATAATGTGATGGGTTGAGAAATAGGGAAGTTTACTTCGTGACAAACTAGACCTCAAAAACACCACAATATGCTGGAAAAAAGAATCAAATCTTACAAATAGAAAATGAAACAGAATTATTATTAGAGTTAAATATTTCTCTTTCCTTGGATATAAAAATCTGACATTAAATTTAGTATGTTAACAGGGTTTAATAACACTGTATCTTAAAAAGAACAATGCAGTTAAGGCTGCTCAGACAGAATAAGTCTCAAACTAAAATGTTTTAGAAACCTTTCTGTTTGACTCTTTCTATATCAATTTGAAATTTAAACAAAGTAAAATTAGCTTATTTCAAATGAAAAAATAAATGGGAAATCACCCTAAAAATTGATAGTTCTACATACAGATAAGTTTTTTGTTTGTTTATTTTTAATCAGAGGTGTAGCAAGATATAGGAAGATTTTGGCTAATAGCAAGAGTATCTGTGATAGAGCTTATGTTAAAGACATACCTGAATTTGGGTCGTGGAAAGGGGCCATCCACTTATTTGGATATTTAGCTGCCATAAGCATATTCCCTACAAGACATAATTCTTCAAGAAACTATTTCCAGGGAATGTCATTTTAGTGGCTTTTAGATGTCACCACAAGACCTCCTTTCGCTTCACTATCCTCTTCTGTGATTGACCAGTGGGAACGACAGTCTATAGTGGACACTTGCTATACTTGCAACCCTGTACACACCCCTTCATCTCCTTATGCCAGCACCACAATGTTTCTCCAGAGAATGTTCTTGCTCAAACTTCCAGTACCTATCACCCAAGTGATGCTGATACTTTCTTCAGCTTCTGGCACAGATATGTAACTTAGCTAGACTTGGTCAGGACCCTGTTGTCCTCTGGTCACCAAACATGGTTCAAGACCGGACATGAGTCCCAATCAGAGCCAATGGATTGGAATATCAGAGCTTGGAAACTGTTTAAAGAAAGGCAGCCTTTGTTTTTGACTGAACTAGAACTGTAAGGATGAAAACATGGAGCTCCTAGAGGCCACTGTGGCACAAGAGAGGAGGCTGTATTTATGACTACAGCCGATAGTGAGGAAAGGAAAGGAGACAGCTGGAAGAGAGGATGGGTCCAAATGATTTTATTTGATTCCCTGGGTGCACACCTGCCTGAAGCCACACCACCCTCTTGACTTTCAAGTATCATGAGGCAATAATCTCTCTCTTTGCTCAAGCCAGTTGTAAGCAGGTATTCTGTCACTCAAAGCCACATAATTCTTACTGACTTTTACATCACCGTTTCTAAAATGTCTGCTTTTTGGCAGGCAAAAGAAAACTGAGCAGTAATTTTCCCAGCCAGCTAAAGTCCCTACATAAAAATAAATAAATTATAACGTAAGGCTGGCTTAACAAACATCATTTCTTTCCAAATGTTATTGATTATTAATGTGATCAATCCAACTGTGCAAAACACATAAATGGAATAGCACTATATTTTTAAAAACCTTTTAATTTGCAAGTGCTCAGGGAAACCATCTGATAAATGATAGCTCTCAGAAAGCAGTTTTAGTTCTAGCACTTGAAAGTCTTGTGTTCAATTAAAAATATGGATTATTAAATAGCAATCTCATTTTATTTGCTCTTACCCATACTGGACTGTGCTTTTGCTAATTCTTAGGACACACCCTGTGAATTAAGCTCTTAGGAAAATGCCTTTAATCTTTCCTGCAATTGCCATTCATATTTAAAATGGCGTAAAGATGTGTTATGAAAATGCAATGCCCTCAACTTGTGAAAGAGACATGGGAAACAAGCTTGCCTTGGCACCTCAATTATTTCATTCAGGTTTATAACCTACGGAATGGACTCTGTCAATACTTTCTTCTAAAACAGTTAGCTTGCTATTGTGCAGTGACACATAGAATTGTAGGACGTAAGTTTCTAGAGATTATTTAGCTATTCTTCTCTATATTTCTATATATATGTTAGCTATTACTATTCATTTTTAATATATAAATATACATATTTTTGTGTATATATGTATCAAATATATAGCCGAAATTGTCTGCAGTCTGAATCATTAATCCTTCTCCATGTCACCAACCCATCATAGTCAGAATAGACTTTTCTTTCTATCAGAGTTTTTCTAGCTAGATCACTGAGGTGATCAAGAATTTGCCTGATTGTGTGGTTTAGTTATGTCAGACTCTGGAGGACTGGTGGTGGTCCTTAGGAGGTAAGAACTCTGGTTTATGATTATGGCTGTTACTTGCGAACCAAGTTGTCTACTTGTTGCTTAAGACTTTACTACTTGGGAAAAAACAATTAATAAACTAATTTAAGAAATGTAAACTCCTTTCTTAAGCTTCATTTTTTTAAAATGACTACTAAAAGAGTGTTCTAAGTTTGAAAATTTGTAGAATAAATTTCTTTTTTTTAATGTATTCAAGGTCACATACTAGTTTATTTAAAAATATTTGTCTGGTTTTGTTCTTAAAAAATTTTAGGAAACTCAGACATGAAGCACAGTCCTGCCTCCCAGTCCATTCCTGGTTCCATGCCAGTGTGCTGAGCTGTTGATGCAGACCCTCCTCCCGTCTCCCCCACCATCTTAGAATGCAGGCCAGAAGACTCTACACCCATCAAAAATGACAACCAGCCTCTTGCTCATTGCTACATTCCATTCTTCAGTCAGCCTTTGGGGAGATGGTTGTTCCTCTGCTGACTAAGCCCTCCAGTGGCCCCCAGGCCGCCCTTTCATTGTGGGAAGTCGCTTAGTGAAAGGAAGGACTTGTCAACCCTAAGGAGGAGTTGTATAGAATAAATTTCTAATTAGCGAAGAGAAATGTTCATGCCACTCACTCAGAAACAAAACAAAACACACACACACACACAGTGAGCTGCATTGTTGACAGTTAACATCACTTATATCATGCTGCTTGTCAGTGATAATATAAACAATGTTCACTTAACTAATCTACAGATAAGCAATAAAGAACCAACAAAGGAATATGGAAAATTTAAATCCTAATTTTCTTGAAAGTAGAAGAGGCTAAATTATCACATTAGATGTTAATCCCAAGTGTTTGTGTGTGTGTGTGTGTGTGCAGAAGAGGTAGAAATAATATCACAGAAAGAAAATTTTATACAAATGTGAGTAAAAATACACGTTTGAAAAATATATGCTTGTAAAGAAATGCTACAAAACAATATTTTAGTAGTGATTTCCAGTTTCAAAAGATTTTGTCATTGTATTAATCTTAACAATCCTATAAAATAGAAACAGAAAAATTACTACATTTAAAGATGAGAACACAAGTAATTTGCTTAATATCACACAGCTTCTTTGTATCAGAAAACAGAAACTGGATCCCTTTCTTACACCTTATACAAAAATTAACTCAAGATGGATTAAAGACTTAAATGTAAAACCTAAAACCATAAAAACTCTAGAAGAAAACCTAGACAATCTCATTCAGGACATAGGCGTGGGCAAGGCTTCATTATTAGAACACCAAAAGCAATGGCAACAAAAGCCAAAATTGACAAATGGGATTTAATTAAACTAAAGAGCTTCGGGTCAGCAAAATAAATCATTATCAGAATGAACAGGCAACCTATAAAATCAGAGAAAATTTTTGCAATCTATCCATCTGACAAAGGTCTAATATCCAGAATCTACAAGGAACTTAAACAAATTTACAAGAAAAAAACAACCCCATCAAAAAGTCAGTGAAATATATGAACAGACACTTCTCGAAAGAAGTCATTTATGTGGCCAACAAACATATGAAAAAAAGCTCATCATCACTGGTCATTAGAGAAATTCAAATCAAAACCACAATGAGATGCCATCTCATGCCAGTTATGCCAGTTAGAATGGTGATCATTAAAAAGTCTGGACACAACAGATGCTGGAGAAATAGAAATGTGGAGATGTGGAGATTTCTCCACAACAGATGTGGAGAAATAGGAATGCTTTTACACTGTTGGTGGGAGTGTAAATTAATTCAACCATTGTGGAAGATAGTGTGAAAATTCTTCAAGGATCTAGAACCAGAAATACCATTTGACCCAGCAATCCCATTACTGGGTATATACCCAAAGGATTATAAATCATTCTGATATAAAGATACATACACACATATGTTTATTGCAGCTCTATGTACAATAACAAAGACTTGGAACCAACCCAAATGCCCATCAATGCTAGACTAGATAAAGAAAATGTGGCACATATACATCATGGAATACTATGCAGCCATAAAAAAGGATGTATTCATGTTCTTTGCAGGGACATAGATGAAGCTGGAAACCATCATCCTCAGCAAACTAACACAAGAACAGAAAACCAAACACTACATCTTCTCATTCATAAGTGGGAGCTGAGCAATGAGAACACATGGACACAGAGAGGGTAACATCATACACCAGGGCCTGTTGGGGAGTGTGGGAAAAGGGGAAAGAGAACATTAGGACAAATACCTAATGCATACAGGGCTTAAAAACTAGATGATGGGTTGACAGGTGCAGCAAAACACCATGTATACCTATGTAACAAACCTGCACGTTTAGCACATGTATCCCAGAAATCAAAAAATAAAATAGAATAATACAACAGGTTTTGAGAGAATAGCTTACAAAGTTTGGGTGAATAGATTTTAATTTTTTAAAATCTGATAAAAATGTTTGACAGCTAAAAACCCCACATGGGGCTACAATTATCTTAAAATTTAAAAATGTAATTAAAAAAACAAATGTATGGGGTTTGGGTAGTTGGATTGTCCAGCAACCATGCTCACTTTTTGGAAGAGCTCTCCAATTTCCTACAAGTAACAACTTCTCATCTGCTCTCAGTCAACCTGATTTGGTGGGCTGACTTGATTCCCTTCTCTAAAGATGGTAATGTGACCCAGGTTTGATCGTTTGGAGGCTCACATTGTCCTGGCCCCTGGGATTAGTTAAGGTTGGACACCAGACCCAATCAGAAGCTATTAGAGATTTTTCTGTGATTTTTTTGATGAAGCATGTGGTAATAAAGTATATTCATTCTCACCATTCTTGTATCTTGCTGAATGTCAGCCAGGACTTGCAGGAGTGTATCATGTGCATATAACCTCTATAACAAGGAAGGAAGCATAGAAGAAAACAGAGTCAAAGGTGAGAGCAACAAATTCATATGCCATCATTTATGGACTTGGACCCAGACATGTTCCAAGTACCTCTAGTTCCTACAATTTTTAGCTCCATGAGACTTTTATTTCCCCTTTGTCTTGAATCCCTTTGAACTGAAGTTCTGTCACTTCCAATCTAAAGAGCTCTAAAATTCACATGGTATCAATATAGCCATATGGTTTTCTTTAAAACAGTTTTCTAGCAGTATCCATTAATACACTTCACATAACTCATTCTGTGTAGTCATTGACTTCAGAGCATTTACATGTCTTAAAGCCTTCTGTCCCATTTTTGAAGCTGTATCTATTTCAAATGAAAAGAAGGAATAATTTTTCCTTGAAGAGCCATTGCAGTCAGGTGTCCTATAGCGCCTGTGCATACTTCAGGCTTCAGATAAACAGCCATGTTAAAACTGCCGTGTTGTTTGTGTTGTCAGTCCCCTTCTCTGGACTGTGAGCTCGTTGCCATCAGGGACTTATTCTTACTTATGTCCCATCATCCTAAAGAATGCGTGGAACACTCTAAACTTTTAATAAATGCTTGTTAACCAAATGAATAACTCAAGCTTCAGTAGATTTTACACCTCACAGTTACAGCCTCAAACTTTTCCTTGAAGTCTGAAGGTGAGGTTCACTATCTCAATTCTCCTGTTTATACTGATTTACGTGACTTTTTTTTTCACATAAAACGCATCCAGCATGTCTCTTTCATCTGTCATAATAATTAAATAGCATAGGGAATGACACAACTCTTACCTGGAAGCTTCTGCCCCTTAGAAGTACAGCTAATCAGGCCATACATATTTGTTTATGTTTACAAATCTACCCAGGTCAAGTGACCTAAAATCTTTCTTTAACAATGGCTGCTTCCTCTGCTGTGTTCTTAAAACTGAATAAATAAATAAATAGGGGGATAGATGGAATGAATTAGTAGAATCTACCTGAAGACTGGGAAACTGACGCTTAAAACAGTGAGAATGAATCAACAACTAATATTTATCCAAGTACTTGCAATTGTCCAGTCCATCCAGAGCACCTGCCTTGGTGTTAACCAGCATTTAGCTACGATGTAAGCAGGCTGCCAGGCCCTCCTTAATGCCAGGAATTATTTTAGAATCTAAAGTCTGTGTTCAAATTATCCGTCCTTCTATCTGGCTCCCTCCCGAGCCTCCCATTGCCCATGCCCGCCCACCCACTCAAGGAGACTGCCTGGTGCCAAAGCAAACCACTGTATTAAGTCCATTTATTTCCTGCACAACAGCCCACCCTCATCTCACCTACTCCACTTGAGACTGAGCAATTAGGTCCAGGTGTCCAGTGACACAGAGCAATGGGGACCAAAGCCATGGCCACCTGTCTTGCTGGGTTATAGAGGGAAAGATTTTTCTGGAGGACTACACATTGTCAATTTGGGGCAAATTTTACCTCTAGCTAGAGAAACACATTACAAGGAAAGTAAAGGTGCTATTTTTTTTCTTTCCAGTGAGAGATTTAAAAAAAATAAAAACTTGTATTGCTAATCTATTGCAAGAAAAATAAATATGCAGTTGTCCTCCAAAAGATGTTAAAAAAAAACTTAATGTTATTCACAAGGGGAAAGAAAAGAATTGTTTGAATCTGTCCACACGGTTGAGTAGGTCTGTAATAGATTATGATTTTTCTCCAAAGAAACAAACTTTGTATGTTTAAAGTTATTTCTAAGTCTTTCTGTTCTCCAGGCTTAAAACGTGATAACACAACTAACATTTCCCTATGGGTCTTCTATCCCCTTAACAATTGTGCTATTGCTACCCTTTTATTTGGGTAGATTTTGAGAATCATTATTCATAAACTCTGTATACTCTTTTTAAAGTTGTTATTTGTCTCAACACTCAACAAGTAAAAATTTCTGGTTATGAGTAATCCTGCTGACAGTGGCTCTTAATTTTACCACTTTTTTTTTTTCCAGCTGCTTAATTAGGTCTCAGGCTAGAAATGCTACAACATTAGAAAACGTGTTAGTTTTGTTATCAAAGAAATAATCCTTTCTTTCAGAGATATTTGTAATTTATCTTGTGGTCTTGCCCATTTGTTTACACAATTGTTTAATACGTAAACTATTGTGTACCAGAGAATACATTAGAAAATTTAGGGATATGAGGGTAAGTACTATATTCAAGCTTTCATAAAATTTACAATCCACTCACTAGATAATTTAAAATATTTAACAATTACAATTCACATCTACATATAATAAATGCTAAAAGAGAGCAATAAAAGAAAATGGTTGGATTTAGAGTAGGGGAAAACAGCTCTTAGAAATATGGGAAACAGGTAGCATATGCAATGGATTATATAATTTATCATATTTTATTACTTATTGTTTTGTGAAAAAAATCATATTCAAAAGCAGAGAGAACAGTATAAAGGATTTATCCCCATATGCACCCATGACCAAAATTTTACCAAACTTGACTCATCTATTGGTTTTTTCTTTCTGAATTATTTTAAAACAAACACCAGATTTTTATAACATTGTATCCTTGTGTTATACAGGATACATTTCCAAAATATACCCTCATTTTTTAATATAACACAATGCCATTATTACTCATAGCAAAATAAATATAATTCCTTTTTTTATTTAATAGGTAGTTCATATTCAAAATTCCTCTCTTATATCAAAAATATCTTTTTGTAGTTGGTTTGTTAGAATTGGGTAGTGGATATTTTGTGGAAAGTCATGAATATTAGGTTCAGGAGTTCAATATTGATTTTATTGACTACAGCAGGAGACTGAAGCTTTTTAAAGATTTTGTTTAGAAAAAAGCAATGTTGAAACTGATGCTCTAGGAAGCAGGCTTCGCAACAGTGGGGAATCACGAAGGTCAGAAAATGACCGCAGTATCTCTAGTGAGAGGTCATAAGGACTTTATTCTGGTGGTAGCAATACTATGCTGCTGATTAGATTAGAGATTTCATTTTATCACTAACTGATCAGATAAGAAGCATGAGAAAGGAGGAGGAGATGAAGACATCTCCCAGTTTCTCATTGTTGTATAATTACAGTGCTGTAGTTAAATTAGAAACATATGACCACAAAAATATAATGACTAAATATTTGTTGGGCACTGTGACTGGCACTGTTAAGTGCTTCACATGGGTTGTTTTCATTTAATGCTCACAACTCTATAAGGTAAAATTAGAGTTGTCTTTATTTTAAAGATGCAGAAATTAAGGTTTCCAGCAGTCAAGGAACTTGACCAAGATCACATAGCTGGTGAATTTGGAATAGGATTGTTAGTGGTTACCGAGGTTTCATTCTCAAAGAAAGGAATTTGATAGAAGAACTGGTTGGGGGAAAATGGTGATTTAGTCCATTTCATAGCATCAAGCCTTTAATGAATGAAAAATTTCTCTCAGGAACTGTGAACATAAAAAAGACATACAACAAAGTCACAAGATAGAGAAACGATCAATTTCCTTTTTAAGGTAAGACTCAAAGTATAAAAAGGTAGATAAATCAATAAACGTAGTTTATGTTAAGCTCATGGTGAAAATATTCCATTGGCTCTCAGACATGTTATTGATCAGAAGTGCTTCGTTCTAGGTAATAGAGGTAATAGAGGATGTCAAACTCGATCTGCACCTTGCAAAAAGATAGAATTCAGGCTGGGCAAAGGCAACAGTGTAAAGCCATAGAGGCAGAAATTAGCAATGGACCATGGATGATCTTGGTTTAGTGAGCAAACCAAAGCGACTGGTGGGAGTAGAGAATAAAACCGTTTCTGAGCTATGGAATGCATTTAATATTTGTTTTATTTATTTATTTATTTATTTATTTATTTTTAGCTGTCAGTGGATTTACTATTCTGAGGTCTGGAGGATGGTGTAATATTTGTTATTAAGAATAAGACACGGTTGTGTTTTTATTATTTGTCAAGTATGATGACCCGCTCAGCTTAAGATATGTTGAGTTGGTGGTGGTGGCATGATAGCCAGATAGATGCTTATTATTTGAAGATCTACTACTGATAATGAGAAGATTAAAATTAAGGCTGAGAAAAGATTTAGGAATCATATGCTAGAAGTCATCCCTGAAGGCACAAGACTAAACAGAGTGCTGCTGGAGCAAATTGCCAAGGTTAGCGGAAACCTTCCTTTCCTCTCTCCTGCACTTCCTCTCTTCCTGCCTCCTTCCTTCCCATATATATATATATATATATATAATGGGACATGGTCATAGTCAGAGGCATGTGTGCCATCATTGAAGACTGAAATAATGATTCAAGGTTGGAAGGGGATACAATAACATAAAATAATAGAAAGGACACGTTTTGAACAGAAATTGAAGGGAGTAGAATCTCGAGTAACGGTAAGGAGGACAGAAATGAATAAGTGGTTTCTTCTTCTCTGATGCAAACTCTACACCTGGGATCTCTTTTTAAACTACAAATTGATCTAAATGTCACTGAACATTTCTATTTGGATGTCACACAAGTACTTTAAACACAGAAATCCCTGAAGTAAATGACTCATCTACAAAGACACAAACCTTGTCTAGCTGATGTTTACTTATCTTCATGAGCAGCATACAGAGACACTATTTTCAAGTCAAAAGCCTGAGCATGATTGTTATCCCTCCTTCTCTCTCACTGTTCTATCCAGTCTCAAAATCATGTTTAATGTTACCTTTCCATTCTTGTAATAGAATTTGAATTTTCACTCTTTTAGTATGAAAATATACTTAACATGAAAACAACTATTATGTTCTATTCTTTGGTATATTAGCAGAATAGATGACAAATCACTTCCCCAAACACTTGGGAGGATTTAAAGATACCGATATTCATGCCCATGATGAAAGGGATATAGTTTTTGTAGTTGCCATAGATTTAAATTATGGATTTAATAAACTCTCAAAATCTATTTTTAAAAAAATGGATTTGGGGGGTAGAAGCTGTGTGTTTTGAAGAAGTGATAGGAGGCAGAAAAGGATGCTCCAATTCAGAAAAGCCTTCCAAATAGTGAAAAAGGAAACAGATCTGTAGGACCCTGAGTAGCAGAGAGCTTGTTTCCTGGAAGACCTCTGGAGAGATAATACTATATCACCAAGTGATGGCTTCCTGATGTGCGTAAGTAGAAGGAATTTAGCCACTAGTTTCCAACTTCATGAGGAATCATAGCATACCTTATCTTGATGTATGAGAGACCTCACACATAAAGGACAAGATAAACACATCAATGAAAAATGGTTTGGACAGAAGACTAATATCATTAGGTAAGACTTGGGAAACTTCACCTCTGGTGATGGGAGAGGGGGCCATTAGTTCTAAAAGTAATAATTTGGATTTCCTGCCACTTCATTTGAATGGGGCACCAAAATCTAAATAAAAGATGTTTGTAGAATATAAGGAAATGCAGCATCTCCTGCATGCATAGGTTGTGGACTCTGAACTAGGCTTACTACACATGGTCATAGTCTTAAAGGTTATCATATGTATAAGGTCTTCAATATGATCAACTAACTTAATTCTCAACCCTCCACTCCATCATTCTAATTTCTTCAACCAGATTTTAATTTTTACTTAAAAATTAAAATTAAAAATTTCTTCCTGAATTATTTTACTTAAAAATTAAAATTAGTGCTAAGCACTAATCACATTCTGAGATTTAATATCATTTACTAATTCATTTACTAATCACATTCTGACATTTAATATCATTTACTAGTTCATTAATATTACTGTTTATTGTCCATGTCTGTACTACTCCCAAAGCATATGCTTCATGAAGGCAGGGATCTTTGTTTTGTTTGCCGATATATTCCAAGCACCAAGAAAAGTTGCTGGCAAAGAGTAGATGCTCAATAATATTTGTGAAATAAATGACTCCTTGTAACCTATGCAGATATATGACCAAAGATTGAATCCCTCACCTCTACCTTTATGCCTAGGCCCTACACAAGACTGTGGAACTTTGATACATTGAGTGGAGGTGCCCTATGGTAATTACTGAAGTTGAAGTTACTGTTGATCAATTTTTCACACACATGGATATCGATCGAAATTCATATATATAACATAAACTATAATATCTTCTAAATCCATATTATTTTATCCATTTCCACTTACATTAACTTTTGCATAAGATGCCATGTACCAAATTTTAGAAGATAGAATGAGAAATTATATAAGTGAAATGTCTCCGTGCTTGCTTATAATTAGCAATAGATGTTATGAACTCATGAAAAAAAATACATTTTTCCCTTTAGCTTAGATGATCTGACAGTGTCACACTAACAAAGTTTGTATAGGAAAAAAAAAAAGGCTGTTGCTTAGTCACAAAGCCCTAGAGTAGACAGTGTGTGTGCATATGGGTAAACAGATTATCCAGCCAACATTCCTAAGAGAAGCAGAGATGTGCATCTCCCAGTACCTGCCTTTATCTGCTTCACACCTGTCTTTCCTAGTGAAACCCCATGGTAAATAATGGGCGTTTACAGGCACCTAAGAATATTCAGTCATTTTAACAGATGAATCATTTTCACCTCCTCCATTAATGATGAGTATAGCAGTATGAAAGGTGGTATAGTTAAGTTGATACCTTATACTTGGAAGGATCAGGAAAAGCTATGAAATGTATTACCCTAATTGCGTCTTCAAGAATAAACAGTAGTTTGCCAAGTGTTAGGGGGAAATGAGGGTGAAAATGGCAATAAAGGAAAGTAATTTCAACCAAAGGAGCAGCAACTAAAAAGGCATAGTGACCCAATACCTTTGAAAATTTGCTATTACATAGCTGTGCAACTATAGCACAGAAGGTAATCTATACTGGAAGCCATTTGGAAAGTATGTTTTACTCTATTGCTGTTTTATAACACAGGTTAATTTTTTTAATACTGCTGAATCAAGCACACCTTCTAAATAACATTTGACAGTTATTATACCTGGTAGGATCTTACCAGTACCCAGAATAGCCCTTATCTCAACCACTCTTGCCAAAAGCTCTATCTTATCTCAAGAGAAACCAATGTTCTTACTTTCAATATTAGAGTTTGCTTAACTGTTTTTGTTTTTATTTTTATTTTTAAGAGTCTGGCTTTGTTGTCCAGGCTGCAGTGCAGTGGCATTATCATAGCTCACTGTGGCCTGGAACTCCCTGGCTCAAGTGATCCTCCCATCTCTGCCTCCCGAGTTGCTGGAATCACAGGTGCAAACCACCATAACCAGCTTATTTTTATTTTTTTCATTTTTTTGTAGAGACAAGGTCTTACCATCTTTCCCATGCTGGTCTTGAACTCTTGGAGGCTCAAGTGATTCTCCCACTTCAGCCTTCAAAAGTGTTGGGATTACAGATGTGAGCCATCATGCCCAGTCCTGTTTTTAAATTTAATAATTAGAATCATAATGTTTTGCTTATATACCTTATTTGTTCTCAGCCTTAGATTTGTGAAATCCAACGTATTTCAGTGGGTATCTGCAGTTCTTTCATTTTCATCTTAGTATCATACTATAGATTAAGAATACACCACAATTCTTACATTCTCGTGTTCATGCTATTTCTGTTCTTTATTGTCTGACCTGTTTTCAACAATGCTACCATGGACATTCTTGTACACACACACATTTTTGTCGGGTATGTGCCTGAGAGTGATACTCACTGGCTTACAGAGTATACCCATGTTCAGCTTCAGTTTGTAATGCCAAACCATTTTTCTAAGTGGTTATACTAATTTACATTCCTATCCGCATTCTCTGACGGCTTCTGTAGCTCTAGATTCTCACAAACAGTATGATAAGCATTTTAAGGTACAGCCATTCTGGTGGGTGTGGAGTGGTACTTCATTAGCCCAACAGGACAGTAGTGTTCCGCTAAACACTGTTTGGGAAATAATGGTCCAGGAAATAAGAAAATTGGGCCAGAATGTGGGAGTCTTTTGGTAGATCTATAGATGTTATGAAAAGTATTATTTGATCATGAAGCTTATAAAATCAAATAGAAACCAGCATTGTAGCTCCTACCCACAAAGTCTCTGAAGACCTTGAGGAATAAGAAGCTGTAGAGATGCACAGAGCAACCCATGAGTCCCAACTGAAGGTTATTAGCTCTCTTCTAGTGTGAATTTCTGTGCTTTATGCATAATACGTTTACACGTATGGTCAGATACCACTAAGATTCCAGAAACCTAATGTTTGTAATCAATGACTATTGCACCTTAGCCCACTCAGGATCCACTCACTGAAGACTTGCAAACTTCAAAGTTACTTGCAAAGAAAAAAAGTAGGAAAGTCACAATGAAGTTAGAATCATAGCAAATGATATCACACTCCTGGTCACTCTTCCTTTATATAATTTTCTATTTTTAATGACAAGATAAAGTTGGTTTCTTTAGCAACAAAGAGTAAAAGTCTCTTTGCTGGCATTTATTTATTTTTATTTTTTTCTCTGAGTGTTATTGCCACAATAATTATCATTTGCTTTCCTTACTTTGTTCAAACCAATTCTCATTAAAATGTGGTCTAGTATCACCTAAGAATAATAAGTTTCTCAGAAGACACCACAAGAAAACTCTTTGGAGTATCTGTATACCCAAAACTGAGTATCAGAATGAATATTCTACTATTCTACTAAATATTTTTAGTAATGGTAAAATGAATATGGAGCAGTAGGGACCAGCAGAGTTAATGAACATGTAATTGAGAGGCGATGAGCAGGGTTAATTTGTCTGTGACCAGAGAAGAAAAAGTTAAAAGTCCCTAGAAAATAGAAATTTTTCATGACAGAAAATTTACACAATGAAACAATAAAATGTTATGAATTTACATTAAACGTGTGAGTATCAATGGTCTTAATTGGTGGAAGCTGATTTCCTTTGTGTTCTTTCAGCATCTGACAAATGCTTGTATCATAAGAGTGATCTTACCCTATTACAATTGCTTCTGTGTTGGAATGAGATGTGAGGTACTGTGTTAGTCCATTTTCATACTGCTATGAAGAAATACCTGAGACTGGGTAATGTATAAAGAAAAAGATGTTTAATGGACTCACTGTTCCACATAGCTGCGGAGGCCTCACACTCATGGTGGAAGGGGAAGGAGGAGCAAAGGCATATCTTACATGGTGGCATGCAAGACGGCGTGTGCAAGGGACACGTTCCTTTTTATAAAATCATCAGATATTGTGAGACTTACTCATCATCACAAGAACAGCATGGGCAAACCCGCCCCCATGATTCAATTATCTCCCACTGGGTGCTCCCCATGACATGTGGGGATTATGGAAGCCACAATTTAAGATGAGATTTGGGTGGAGACATAGCCAAACCGTATCAGGTACCAACTGATATGTTTTACTTCCCTCACATTTCATTGCTTCTTCATCTGTAAAGTGTGTATAATAATACCTTATATGGGTGAAGGTTAAATGAACATATGTAAAGTGCTTAGAACAACGTCTGGCACATAGTATCAATAAATGTTAGTTTTGTTATTGTTACTAATATTATTAAATTTCTTCATTGTTATCTGAGGCTCTTCCTTTACCCTCCCCAATTCTGGCCAGATAATCAAGGCTATTATTGCCTAAGTGAAATTGTCATTGGAGACAGACAAAAGAATCATCAAATTCTTGTCCTTTTATTTAAATTCTTCTGTTAGGGGTTGAATTGTGCCTCCTTTCGAAAAGTTCTAATCCTGAGTAATTCACAATATGCCCTTATTTGGAAATAGGGTCTTTACAGAGATAATCAAGTTGAAATTAGGTTATGAGGGTAGACCCTAATCCAAAGTGACTGGTGTCCTTACAAAGAGGGGAAAATTTGACAGAGAGACCGACACGCACAGAGGGAGGACTATGTTAAGACAGAAATGCAGGGCATACACCATGTAAAGACAGAGACAGAGACTGGAGTTATGCTGCCACAAACCAAGGAACATCTGAGGCTACTAAAAGCTAAGAGAAGCAAGAAAGTATCCTTCCCCTGCAGGTTTCGGAGGAAGCATTGTCAAGCCGACACCTTGATTCTGGCCCCCAAGCCCCGAGAACTGTAATAAAATTTATTTCTATGTGTCTAAGCCCCTCAGGATGGTAGTTTGTTACAGCAACCCTAGTAAACTGATACATTAGGTGTAAGACAAAAAGATTTCAGGGGAAAACAAGTGGCTTCAGCCTACCTTTGTTACAGAAAGACGAGACCCAAGCAAAACTCTTTTCAGGCTGAAAAGGAAGCTAATGAAGAAGGAAAGGGGTCTCTGATAAGGGCTCCCTATGTAGTTTACCAACCCAGGATTAGCTAAAAAGGTGGAAAGATGAGAGGTTTCCGTCTATTTACACAATTCTAGTGTAACAGAGATTGGGCCTTGCTTGCCTGAAGTCCGCAGAGTGCGTTACATCCCGTGATTTACAAACAGCAGAACAGAGATGGCTGTGTGATGGGCCAGGGGCAGGAAGGAAGGCTTAAGTCAGCCAGTTACAGCCCAGAATGACCCTGGTAAATGCTGTTTTCTCTTCTCTCCTCCCCAAGGACAGGAACAAAAGTTTTCTGAGAGGAAGAACTGACAAAGAGAGGATGCTGCCATGCAAAGCTGTATGGATGGTACTCCCAGAGCCCAATAGGCCTGTGGGTACGTTAGTAGGTATGAGGGGTAATGATGGTCATGGATCATGCAGGATTCCTCATCTCAGGGACCGGGATCATTCTCTACTTTCTCTAGATCTGTACACATTCCTGAACTTTGATCAGTCTCTACAAGGAGAGAGAGAAGAGGAAAATCATGTTTCAGTTGAATGCAAATCTGAAATCATTGGGAAAAGTCTAAAGTAATTTAGTTTACCTGTAATTGAGTAGTTTTATTTTTCTGCCATTAGGCAAAATGGGGGCTGTAATTAAAAATGAAGTATGTAATGAACATTTTTTAAACACAGGACTTGAAAATATGGTATCAGCTATATTTGTTTCTCTCTTTATATGAGCTCCTTTATGGCAGGCACTGTGTGTGTTTGTCATTTCAAGTCTAATATAATAGTTGACATCATTTTTGTCCATCCATAAAATGAGTTTGTCAATATGAATGTATTTATTTAATTGATGATAGACTCTAATAAAATTGTAGTTGTTTGCTTTAATGTAAATATGAAAGGTCAGATGAAACAATAAAAATACATCTGGATTGAGAAATATCTAAATAGCTGATGAATTATTTTTATTTTGTTTATATATTGTGTGCTTCAGTATCCTAATAAATTTTTTCTTAAGTATTTTATTTTATTTATTTATTTTTCAGACAGTGCCTCTGTCTCTCTCTCTGTCACCCATACTGGAGTGTGGTGGCAGGATCTTAGCTGACTGTAACTTCTGCCTCCCGGGTCCAAGCAATTCTCATGCCTCAGCCTTCCAGATACCTGAGATTACAGGCACGTGCCATCATGCCTCGCTAATTTTTATATTTTGAGTAGAGACAAGGTTTCACCATGTTGGCCAGGCTTGTTTTGAACTCCTACCCTCAGGTGACCCACCTGCCTCTGCCTCCCAAAGTGCTATGATTACAGGCATGAGCCACGATGCCTCGCCTTTTAAAAAGTATTTTAAAGACACAATATAAATCATTGATTTGCATTATCTCATTTGAGATCAATTTCCACTGTTCCTGGTGTCATACACACACACCAAAATAATTCAAACGTCTAAATTAGCTAGGTTAACTGACGTATAGCGTATTTTTCTACATTTAAATATTTTCTGCGGATGTTTTACCAGAAAGCCACACAAAAGGACTATCAGTGAGTATGTGTTACACTGTTCTCTAAGGAGTCAAATTACTCACCTTGAAAATAATTCATCCAGGAAGAGAAAAGGTTTTCAAAAGACCAGAGCAGGCCACAAGGGAGCTTATACAAAACTCTACACTTAAAAGATAATGTGATCTTAAAACCTAATTTTCCAACAGTAATTTAAATATCTTTTAATTTTAGTAGTTTACAGATGAAACAATCTTGTAAAACAACAAAGTGATAAAATTTAGAAAAAAAAAATTAGTGCGATGCAAATAACTGAATATGCAAAAGTATTCATACATATTTATATGTAATAGATATGTTCCTTTTTTTAGTGCATTGGGAAATTTTAGCTCACATCACCTCTCTGCTGTCATCTTGGGGCACTTTCCTGAGTACTAATGCCTCACACAGGTTCGCTTTCCTCCCTATGATAAAGAATAACGGGAATGTTTTTTCCTTTGGTTCAATTTTGCGTGTGTTCGCCAGTAGATGGCGGTACCACTTTGAGTGCTATCACCTTTTTTTCTTTTTTTTTTTTTTTTCTCAAAGCTGTTTTCTGATATATGTTGGGTACCATAGAGTGAATCTCAGAACAGGAAGCGAAGGCATAAGCAGAGAGGATTCTGGAAAGGTCTCTTTGTTTTCTTGTCCACAGAGAAAGAAAGAAAAAAATTGTAATTAATTTATAAACCTCTGTGGTCAAAAAAAAAAAAAAAGCTGAACAGCTGCAGAGGAAGACACGTTATATTCTAACCATCTTGGATGCTGGGCTTTGTTATGCTGTAATTCATAAGGCTCTATTTTATCAGGTAAGCTGATAAAACATTTCATTATCTGCACCATGGAATCTAGCTACCAGGTCATTTTTCTTACTTTAAATCTTCATGCTGCTATTTTTAACCCAGTGTTGTTTAAATATAAATTGTAGGAACCAAAGGCATCGTTTGATGTGTAAACTGCTTACTATTTCTTTATCTTTCAAAGAAAATAGAGCCTGTCTGGAAATGGTGATTTATGGCACATACGAGGCATCAATGGTCTTGTGTTTTTGTAGATGCTTATGATTCATTGTATTCAGAAAAAAATATTTTTATTATACTTAAAGCTAATCTAATGAGTTTCCTGGCTGTATGCCATCTATTTAAATGCCCAGTGTGTCCAGTATTTTTGAAACATAAATGTATAGTGAAATTGGAACTATAATTCTTGTTCTTTAGTCTTTTATTTAACAGCTCTAGAGAGGCCATGCATATAGGGAGCGATAACAATATAGAGGTGTTTGGCTTCTTGAAGCACACTATCATTTTTCTGTAAAATCTGTTTTCATAGAGGGAAGAACACCAATACTAACCATTTAAAAGAGGTTGAACCTTCGAAAAATAAAATAATTTGTATATGTTCCATAACATGCTACTTCTTTATCCTTTGATATATTCATTTTATATTAAATGTTTATGTTTTAATTTATTGATTTAAATGTTATTATATCTGTTTGATTATTCTTTGAGCTTGATACATTTCTATTTTTTTCTGTGCATATTTAACAACTGATTATTGTTAATTACCAGGAAGAACCACTGGAGCCATAAAACAATAATTTACTTTATCTATGACCCATATTTTCTGTAGTTGTATTTAGAATATTTTATATCATAGTCATAAATATTTCATTCAGTTAGCTACCACATAATTAGAATAAGAAATTATTGACAGAAAATCTAGAGGTATTAATTGAAAGATAAGTTTTAAAAATCATACAGCATTTTAAAGTATACAACAGGTAGTGTAATGTGGCTTATGAGGACAAAGATAAAGGCATAAGTGCTTGTAGGAATTTGCATGGAAACATTTCATCACATTCACTAAAAATGCTGTATGCCCTATATGAAATGAAGACCTCTGGTTTCAACAGGGCTTCCAGTCAGTACTGGCTAAAAGAGCTTCAAAAATAGAACTTGAGGCTTCCAAACTGTAATTTCTAATGATATGTTAAAAAATATTGACATCTCACTTAATGTTTTACACTGAGGAGCAATAATAGTCCCCCTGAAAACATTTCAAAATAGTGGTTGCCTGAGAGGAGAGCCCTGGGTCTTGTCTGTTTCTGAAGAATTCCTACCATAGGATATAAAGAAAACTGTTTCTTTGGACAGGGTTCCCAGAAATGGCTGTTAATTAACTTGAGTGTACTGTACACACCATGCTTCTCTACAGGTGACTAAATGTGAGTAACTTTGTTCTGTGTAAGCACCAGAGCTGGTATTGATTGAACTGGTTTATATTTATGAATGAATGCTTAATTTTGGCCCCAAATGTTAGCACTTTTCTTTTTCTTGGTATAGTTGCAGCAGTCTCTTATTCATCTATACATGTGGTCACCATGTGAAAAGCAAATACACATAGAATTCTTTACTTCACAAAATGCACTTTTTCAAAACATTTGGAAATTGAACCTGTTTTGATTAAACAATGTATCAAACAAGTTCGAATATCTTACTCTTTAAAAGAATGTAGTGGTGATTTCATTTGTAAAGTTGAGAAAAATCCTGTGATTTACTTGAGTACTGAAGATAAAAAGGTTGAACTCTGAGCTAAAAGTCTTGGGTTCTGGTTCAAGTTCTGCTACTAATGAGTTTTGCTGCCTCAGAAAAGGCACCAAGTATCACCGAAGAGTATTTTCCTTGCTTGTAAAGGATGGGAATTAGAATCAAAGCTATATAAGATCACTTTGTTTTTAAAATTTTCTGATCCTCATTTATTTGGATTTTTCTTCAGTTGGTTTCTCAGTTTAATTATGATGCAACTTTGACTCTCACTGAGTTGTAAATTATGATTGACGTTGTGCTAAACATGAAAGTAGGAAAACAGAAATAGCGTGTTTCCTGGCCAGTTCCTTCTGTGGTGGAAACAAGTAGGAAGCAATATGGAGAAGTGGGTAAGAGCAAGAGCTTGGCAGGTTACATTTATCGCAACTATTACTTGACAAATTATTTAAAGTCCTTGAGGCTTTATTGCATCATCTATAAAGTAGAAATAATAACGCCTGTGTTACAGGATTGCATAACTAAAATAATGTCTGTTCAGTGCTTGGTATAGATCCTGGAGCATGATTACACACCTCTTTCCTCTCTCCTTCGCCATCCTAATTCACATCAAAAGGAAAAGGACAAACATAAAGGCATACATTTTCATCATTGTTATTATTGTTAGTGCTGGTGATATAATATCTTCCACCACAACAGGAAGGATAGAATAAAACTGCCAAATAATTGTGTACCTGAAAAGTGAATAATTCTCACCCTGCCCTCGCTGAAACAACAACATTTTTGTGTACCTATAATAATATCAATTAGTGTTAACATTCCAGGCAATTCCTGGAGAGTTTCTAGAACTCATAATACCTTCCAGAAGACAGTCATTTATGCCGGATATGTTATCATGGACTTCAAAACTTTCTTTTTCTTATGAAAATAGAGGCAAAGGGCCTTATTTCATATTTCCTTAAGAGGATATACCTGTTAGAGGAAAAGTCTCTGTAAAGACTCACAAAGGGAATCTAGGTTTCACCAACCACATTTAAATGCCAAGTAATTTCTACTAAGACCACTAGATAACTGAACCTAAATCCCAGGAAAGTCTTGGCTACGTGATCAACTCACAAACTCTCTACTGCTTCAATTTTATTAACGGTACAATAAGATGTGGAAAGGCAAATTGTGTTTGACGAATGGTTGATGTACTGCAAAATCCCTGCTTTCTTCCAAAGGTTGTTTCTAAGTGCAGCTTCATGCTCCTGACAGCTGTGTGCTACTGGGGTCTTTGGGAGCTAGAACTGAGATGACCTTTCAGCACCCCAGGCCTCCTAATCCTTCCCTTCAACCATTCTGGGCCTCTTTAAACTGACTCAACTAACTGCGCTGTCAACTTCATCTTCATGGCAGCCAAGATGACTTAATGGACTCTTGATTAGGCAGATCTGAGAGAGCTAAGAGCTTATGAGACTTAAAAATATGAGGGTATTGTTTCTCTACTAGACTAACGTGGTGTGTGGAATCTGTTGTTCATCTCCTTCTCGGTTCTAGGTCACTCCCAGCTCTTACAAGTTCTTATTTTTAGGATTGAAGTTAACTGAAAGCATCCATAAGAATAAGCATTTAAAGATTTTTTTTTTCACCAAAAAATGAACCTGTGATTAGATAGTGAAATTTCTTTACACGGGTTACTGTGAAGATTACTTTTTTTCTCATTATCATTTAAGTATAGAAACGTGAACTCACTGAAGGTTGGGAATTCATGTTTCATTTGTCATCTAAAAATATATTGTTCATTCTCACCTTAATATTGATGGTTGTTTTACCAGTTTTCCAAAACTGTGAGGATTAATTACCCACCTATCAGTGAAATATAATTTTTTAGCAGTTCATTTCTGTACTTTTAGATTCTATTTTAAAAATTTAATTTGAATTCTAACTTTGCTTTTATTTTCAAAATTTCATGCTTAAATTTTACCTCATAAACAACTTTCATGGAAAATCAATATAGAACCCGACTTCTGAACTACTTCTTGAGGTAGATTGAACAATTATAACTTGAGGTAGTTCGAACATTTGGGAAGAAAGACAATCATATTCTTCTTTTGTATTGCTGGTTCACAAATTTATCTTTGATTGAGAAACTACTTTTTAGTTAAGCTTTACCTGATAATATTTTTCACTCTGGGATGAAATTAACACATTTTTTGTTTATATTTTAATGAGATATAAAAAGCGTAGACACCTATTGCAGAGCAGAATAGTGTTTCCATTTAAAAATACAGCAATAAGGACAATCTTGCTCTTTTGCTAAGCACAGACATACTTTGTTTTATTAACTTCCTGATAGGCACCAGCTCTTTGGGTATCTGAAATTTGAAACTACATCAGACATACAATTATATAAAGTAGAAGAATTCTTTAAAATTTATATGAATACCTACTTAACTGGATACCACAAGTTTCAATGTGCCAAGTATCTTTTTTGATTACTTTTTATATCCCACTTCTTTCCTCTAAGGATTTGAAAACATAAAGGATACTATGGAAAGAATTTTAAAGAAGGTTTTACCCAAGATCTATGAATAAAGCACAACTGAAAAGTAACTTACAATCAAATTTACTATATTAAAATATGGCACATAAAAACATATGCTGGGTGTGGTTGTATAAGTAAATTTTCAGGGGTTTTAGTTCAGAGAAACCTTATGAAATCTGGAGTTATTTTTGTAAGACCTGAATTAGGTTTTCTTTTTTTTTTTTTTTTTTTTTGAGACTGCATATAGGGAGTCCATAAAATTATTAAATTATTTGCTGGAACAAAGTTAGACAAATGATGGTCCCTTAATTATTAAATAGTGGTTTAATATTGTTTTATTCAATGGGTGAAGTCAAAGTCACTCTTTAAATAACTTTGGCCATTTTCTGCCAACAAGCTCCCTTTTGGGAATTTTAATCTCCTGATTTTCAGAATATACTTATTCTTACTTTGGTTGTACGGAACATTTTGTCCTTTTCTTTTCTTAAGAAAGAGTTGAACTGAAATAATTCACTAAATTCCAATTCGTATTTCTAAGAGTGACATTGCATCTCTGGCCTAGAGTCCAACATATTCTTGCAGACGACACATTTTGTGGGCTTAGGCCTCAGTTTCAGGACTAGTTACCCGTTTGTTAGTTTCTCTCTGCCTCCTTGGTGTTTCTGCTAGTGACATTTATTTTTCTCTGTATAAGTTGTTTTCATTATGCTTAACTAAAGATGTTCCCAAGTACTCTAAGCATTTTCTTTTCATGGAACTGATATTATGCTTGGAAAGGACCTTAAATAATAAATTCTAAAAGAAAGGAACATAAATTTCCCACATGAACAAAGTAGGTAGGACAAAGGAGTGAAGCCATTCAGGTTGGGTCTGAGGAACCAGAAAGTCATGCATGCCCTTTTTAAAAATGGAAAATGCCTTCTCACTATTAGGAGGCTGTTACATCACATGACTTCTCTGAAGAAACTGGAAAATCCAAATTGTTAGTAAAGATTTCTCTCTGTTGTTAAATGTAGTCATCTATTTCAAATTATTTATAATACCAGATAGATCCAATAAAACACATGTATAGGCAGGATCTGGCCAAGGAATTGCAAGGTTTCATTTTCTTCTTTTGCCAATCTAACCAGCATTTTTGCCAGTGAGGGAAAATAAACCTCATTGAGAGGAAACCACTAGACCATATTTAGAAGCATGGCCACATTGGTACTCAGATTTCTTTTCTCCTACTCTAGACCCAGCCTGTTACATTTCAAGTCCTTGAATCTATGCATTAACTTCTTGATTTCTAGTTTTCTTCCTGATATTAACATCACCGCAGCACTCAACATCATCAATTCTTTTCTTTTCTCTTGCTATTAGTGATATCTTGTTTCTGCTATGCTATTTGATGCAATATGTAATATTCCCACTTCTGCTCTGTTCTTTAAAGGTGATTGAAATTTGTTTATGAAGTTTAAAATTTAGGGCAAACACATTGCCATCCTTTACCTGTAAAATGGAAAAATACTATATGATATATATCATATCAGTAATATTTTTGAGTCCTGTATGGTCTCAAAGTTCTAAAATGTTTTATTGTCTTCAGTTATAGCCAATAATACTTACATTCAAAATTAATCCTTCCTTAATATCAGGTTTGGACAATGGCCTTAGGTTCTACTATCAATCTTTTTATATTTATACCAAAAATTAATGTAAACTATTAAATTAGCATCGAAAGAGCAGGCAAAAATATAATTCACACTTATACTGTGTTCTCTTTCACTGACATAAGCCTGAATAGTATTGGATAAGAATACAAATCAAATATATATATACCTAGAATGAGAACTTCATGGCCAGTAAACAGGAAATTTTTTTAAAAAGTGAGAAAAAGATAGATTTATAGGACTTCACCAATAAAAATGTCAGGAGAAAAAAGTAGCTAAAAGGAAAGAGATATGCAAACATACTGAGAGAAAACAAAAAGAGGAAGAACACGATGAGCTTATTCACAGTGGCCCACAGCTGTGGGTGCACATTCGAATCACTTGGAAAACTTAAAAGAGAGCAATGCTTTGCTCCACCTTCAACCAATTCAATCAGATTCTCTGAGGCAGAATCTGGGTATCAGTATTTGTTTAAAAGCTCTGCAATTATAGTTCAAATGTGCAGCCAGATTTGAAAACCAATTGACTAGAGAAAGACAAAGGAAAAATAACAGGAGCCAGTGAAAACTTGGCTAGAGAAGTGAACGATAGTTGACAAATGCTTTTCGGAGTAATTTCAAAGTGCTAACCAGTGGGCATGTGTCAAGTAAAAACACTATGCAAATACTTAAGGAAGCAGCAAAAAATATGCTTGTGTCCATTTCTCCCTTGGTTGAACGCATTGGCATTTATTTATCTGTTTAAATTTTTGTTTGAAATCGTTAATGTATTACCCCAAATCTGTTTGAAAGTTGATCCAGCTGCTGGTTATAGTATATTTTGCAAGCTAACCATACAATGTACACATTTGGAACTGAGCATCCGTCGTTTCAATTTGTAAAACCATAGATTCGCTTACTGATTTATTTCATACTTATAAATCGCTGTCTGGAGAATTAAGTCTTAAATAATCAAATAAGAGTAGGTCTACTGAAAGATACTCTTTGAATGTCCAAATCACCAGCTGGAAGCAAAACACTTTGACTTTTAATTTTTTAAAACTGCAATTTTGGCAGATTTGGAGGGAAGGCAGACTCTGTAAACAAATGTATTTTTTAAAGCCAAAATGCATTTTAAAAGATATTTTCAGTAAATGGTATATCCGAGAAAGAAGTAAATTAATCTAATAGCAGAGCAAAATTAATAATTAATTGCATTTCTTAAAGAGAATCTCATTCCTAAGATGAGTCAGCTTTTAAGGAGACATTTCCTGGTTTAACAACCCACTTGCTCTTCCGGACTGGTTTCCCATAGCTGGGTAGGAGACATAGAGGACAATTCTCTATGGGTCCTTCAGAGAAGATTTTATCCTAAAGTCTTCTCTAAAGGATCATCATTTAATATTAATATTTAACTACGCCGTCTTCACCCACCTTTAACATTCTGCCAATGTGTTCAGTAAAATGATTATCATAACAGAAAATATCTGTTAAATCTTAGGATGAAAATATCCACATTTTGAGGCAGGTGGCTGGTGCTTCTGTGGTAAGCAGAAGAAATACAGTATCATGTTTGAGGCCAGGGTTTTGATGAATATGTGTGACACAGTGCTTGTGTCCTCCCACTGGGATTGGATTATTTTCTTAAAAAAAAATTACATCCAAGCTTTATACACAAAGTATTTGGGCAGGCTGCAATAAAAATATAAATAAGAAACCAATAAGATATTGATAAGAATGAAAGCCTGAACCAGGGAAGGAATACTTTTGTGAAGAAAGGTCACCTTAAATAACACAATCAGTGTAGGGGGTGAACAATTTATGGTTGATATAACCATTCCCCGCTACCAACATGATGACAATTTTAAGAACTAACTAGATTATTTTCAGGAAACATTCCAACTTTTCATTCAAAAGCACTTTGTACATTTTGAAAAGGAAAGGGTAATGCATGAAGGTAAATGAAAAGTGGCAGAGCACATCCAAATCAGGATGCAGATTTTCATGCAAATAAACACTAAAGTTAAGATATACCATGAAAACAACAATAGTCAGTTCCCTCTTAGGCATTTGCAAAGTGTGGTTTTCTACTCAGGATCTTAAAATTACCCTGATTCATTGTAAGACACCTTTCTTTTAAATATCCCATTAAATCTATGATAGTGGTGCCAGTTCAGAAAACACTTTGTGGGATCAATTTAATCAGAAAATAATATACTTTCCCCCACCCCCAACAATCCATATCCCTAAAGAAAGCTAAATTTGGGAAGTTTCACACTTAACAAAATATTTTCTATTTATTTTCTCAATTTATTTCTGAATAAAAATTTTGAAGACAGACATTTAAGGCATAAAAAAGGGCACTGGATGTGGGCATTCTGTACTTACCGATGGACTTTTCTGTAAACCTAAAATTGTTCTAAAAAAAGTAAAGTCTATTACTTTTAAAGGGGAGTGGCACTTGAAGAATGAGTGAATTCAATGTTCGATTTTGCACTGGCAATTTTGTCAGGATCCTGAGTCCTCCATCCCTTGAGACAGTCCGGGTGGCACACCTGGCACACGGCAGGGCATCTCTCCCTCCTGGTATCTCCCCTTTCATCTCTTCTTAGGTTTCTCCTCAGGACTACTGTTCTCACCAGTCAGTTCCTTACTTACCAGATCCTCTATTCTCGGGAGGGTAAAGACAGACAGATCACGCCAGTCTTCAGAAGTTTGGTTGCTACAATCCCTGTTTAAAACAAAATTTTTTATCATATGTAATTTTCTCTTACCTGTGACATTCTAGATCTCCTTTAGCCTCAAAAGAATTGAGCACTGAACAGCATCCCCTTCCTGTCCTTACGTGCAGGGACAATTTACTCTGCATTCCCCGCTGCAGTAAGTGGCATCATCCACACCTAAATCAGGGCAGTCAGTGCACACAATCCTTTGCTCTATTTTGGTGCCAATGATGTGTTCAGAGGTTGAAGGAAAAACACAGGTTCTCTGGGTCCTGAATTCAGATCTAGGAAAGACTTTTTTTCATCTTTTCTTTATTTTGAAGGGCCCTTTTTGGGGAAGATTTATCCTAGTGACTGGTCATATTTCTCTGAAATCCAGACTTAAAGTTTTCTAGGTTTTTTTAACTGCAATTTGTATGGAATTTCTCAGTAGGTGATTTTTTATATTACCATTTCATGAAGAAGTCATATGTACAAAATTGAATATCTAGAGTTAGAAAGGATTCAAGGGACAGTTCTTTTCAGCAACTGATCTTCACGTTATATTCTACTCAAGGCATTTATATTATTTATTCATCAAGAAACACTTTAAATTTGGGCTGGAGAGGACCTATGCAAGCACCTAGTTCACTAAAGTCTTCTAAAAATAAATATATCCTCTAATAGATGTGGCACACCTACCTCAGGAACATGATTTGTATAAGGTTTCATGGCCCACGTTCAGAGTATAAAGATATTGCTATACTCTCACATCAGTTTCTCTCAGAAAGGATGAACATTTCGAGTAACAGTAAGCCTAGTACAGAGTCCCAAAGTCTGGACACTGAACTACAGTGTTAGCAATAAAATAGGTGCTACAAAATAATTGGTCAATTTCCCACCTCTCCCTTCTTTTTTACTCACATATACACTAAACATCTGAGATCTTGAGTGTTCAATATATCACAGCAAGTGATAGCAGAGACAAGTCTAGAATACAGGTTGTCTATATTGCAACTTGTATATCTCTTCTTCTATTTTCCTCTCTCTTATCTTTTCATTAAATCTCATTTCTAAGAAAGATAGGGCAGGGGCATGCTTTTCTAGTAAATTCCATTATCTTCTGTGACACCATCTTAGAGTGATTCACTCTGTAACATTACAACTATGTATCTAAGGGGCATGCTTAGTGGGGAAGGCCTCTTTATGTGATTGGTTTTATGCTGTTGAAGAATCACATGACAGCTGAAATTCAGACACACCTAAATCATACTGTGTTCCGGTGTGGTTTACCATCTGCACCCATCTGAAAGCAGTCATTAAAACCTTTTTGCTCTGAGCTAGACAAATCCCAATCCTCTGTATTTTAAATCTCAAAGGAAGGCAGATAACAAGTGGAGTAGTCAACACCACCATCTTGAAGTAATGTTAGTGATACCTCAAGTTCCCAGTTCTCAATTTTCCTCAGGTTGCCAAGTAAAAAAGGCAATCGACTCTCAACACTCAGTTGTGAAAACAGTGCGCTGTCATTTTGATTACAGTCAGTAAACAGTCTGTGTTTGCCTGGAAAGAAACTGCCTTAAAGCACATGGTACCAGCAAGCAGTAGGAGACAAGTGTCTGAGGGCAACACATAGGGCTCTCTATTATGGCTGATGTTGGGGTAGGAAAGGGATCAAGGATTGCTGGGAGAATGCTGTTTGCTTTCTATTTGCCAGGTTGCCAATGTACTTCAGAATAGAAAGCTTCCTGTAATTCTGTTATATTCTGATTTGCATGTGGTTTCTGCTCTACTGTACACACACAGAGTGAGTGTTCACTTATGGACAAAGTAGCTTTTTCACTATGGTGTTTCTTAGACCAAAATCCTATGACTTAAAGACAAAAGCAGCAATCTGAATACATAAAATAGAAAAACTGTTGATCCAGAGAGAGCCCTCTCCCTCTTTTAGAACATCTCAGAATAGGGGATTGCCCTTTTGCTTAATTCTTGCATTTGTTCATGGGCTTGATCCCTTGGAGGAGAGTGATGGGGTAGGGGACAGGTATGTCTGAAAAAAACTCAAGTCTTAACAGCAAGTGAGCAGATGGTAATTGGAACTGTTACCTCATCACAGAGGTTGAAGAGCCAACCAGGTTTCCCACCCAGATGGGAAGCTGTCCCTTCCTCATGGCAAAGCTTGTGCGCTCCTCCAGGAGCAGCTTTGGATCTGCTTCTGTCCTTGCGCAAAATATCAAATACTCCGAATTTTACAGCCTACTGCATGACACAAATGGTTATGATCTGGAAAATTCTTAAGCAGGTATATCAAGCCAGTATAAAGGAAGAGAGAAGCCAATTAAAAGAAAAGAAAGTCACATTCATGGCCAGAAAGAAAGAGAGACAAAATGATGCTAAAAATAATGGAACCATAGTGAAACAAAAATTTTACAAACACTGAGAACTAGAAGATCTTAAAGGATAAATAAATTGTCAGGGTACACTAAAATAACCACAAAAGAAAATACAAACAACTAAACTTACCTCTAGAATATTCCATTGTTGATATTAGCATTGGCATTAATAACAATACTAAATGGAAATGGCTTAAGAAAAATAAAATTAAAGATTTAATCTATCTAACATTCCTAAGCTAGTGACCTCTAGCATTTTTAGCATAAAGCTTCTATCATGCTATTTGAACTATTACTTCTTCATTTGAAAGGGGAATAATTTCCCCTAAATTGCTAAAATGCTGAAATTTTATTAAGATAATTTCAAATGTAGGCTATTTTGGGGGGATCTCCAGATCCAACAGACTTATTAGGTCATCTAAAAGCAAAGTTCTAGACCATCTTATCTCATCATCTTCTAAATGAAATTCACTGAGTTTAGCTAATTCCAACCATCAGAAAAAGACTTATACAATTGAACCTTGTATGGATCTTTGCAAAATTAAATTTAAGATGTCTGTTGAGCATGTTGCCTTGTGTCCTTTATATTATATCCTAAACAAACTTTCTTCCCTTCAGTTCGTTCTTGAAAAATGTTTGCTTTTTATATACAACTTTTAGGAAATGTGTCTGTTTTGTTTTTTCCTAAAATAGAACAAAATTCATGTGATCCAATATGCTTCCATTTTTTTCTTAGTTACTGGAGACATTAGAGCAAAATTCCAGACTTGATTGCCAAAAGCACGCAGACCTTATTCCTAGGAATCCCTACTCTTCCTTCAGAGCATCACTTCTCATATAGTCATCCAATCACTTGCACAACACTCACATGGGGAGTGTATTAAAAATGCAGATCTCTGGGCCCCACCTCAAACCTACTTTTTTCAGAATTTCCAGAGATTGAATTCAGAAATCTGCATCTTTAATAAGCAGCACAAGTGATTCTTATGCTCACTGAAGTTCAGAATTGCTTAGAATCCAATTTTATACAATGGTTAATCTGTAAGCCAGGGCTGCTTTTAAAAATGAGTGAGATGCAACTCTTATTAAGATATAATGCAATTTGAAGTATGTGGCCTAGATTGGCGTATGAGTCCACATGCAGGAATCCCTGTGCTTTCCCATGGATACTTGGAATTGAAACAGAAAAACAAAAACAAAAAACCCACAAAAAAAACAAAAAACAAAACAAAACAAAACACCTCTCTCTCCTATTTGAAGCCAAGATCATAAAATGTGTTTCTCCAATCTGTGAATCAGTAATTTTTACAAGGATAGGAAAAAGAAAGATAACTCAAGCCAATCAGAATCTTATGGGATGCTTTCTCAAACTCCACTCTTCTACTCCTCCTTATTCCCTCTTCGATATCCAGCCCTCCCCAACTCATCTCCTTCCACATCCCAGCAAAAAGCTCTCAAATATTTTAAAAATTTATTTAAATTGATGTTTTGGATATTTAACATATTCAGCATTATGCTCATTGTAGCTCAGGCTGAAGGTTAAGGTATTTAAAACTTAGTTACTTGGGTCCCTATGAAGACAAGGGAAATAACATTTATTAACCTTGTGACTGTGAAGTAGAGGGAACTAATGTTTCTTCAAGAATTATAAATTTATGCAACAATCTAATGCTCGATTTCTGATGCATGGTGTGTCTGATTGGTATTATTATCAGCATTAGTGTTATTATTACCACTTAGTGAGGGGTGAGAGAGGATAGGCAGAGACCAGATCATGAAGGCATTTTCATGCTTGGCTAAAATGATTCTAAGTAACTGAGAGCCACTGACAGATTTGAACAAGGGTAGGATATGTGTTTTGGAACCATCACTCTGGTAACAGAATAGAGAAGAAAATGATGGCTTAGGAGAGAGTTCATCTGGAGACAAAGATTTTATAGACCATGTATAAAACTGTAAAAATGAGATTTAATGTTTTTTGTTACAGCAAGTGGTCAAGGTAAATTTACTGTTGAGAATTCATGACTAGTTTGATTTATGAATATTGTATAAATGAATTACAGCAAATATTATTTTAACTGTTAATTACTGATTATATATATTGCCATTGAAATATTTATTATTGGTTTAACTCTGCTAAGCCATTGCTATTGGTTATAGCTAAAAGGAGCATGATGTCTGGTTATTACATTTAGGTTGATATTTAGCATGCTGGCTTTTTATCTCAGCTTGTCTAAAATGTACTCTTAGAAGTACATTTTAATAAAGTTTATTTGTCTTATTTTAGTAAGCCAATCAAATTGGGTTTTAGGTGGAAAGGAAAAGGCACTAGAATAATGACCTACAACACCAGTGTGAACCACATGTTCCATTAGCCTACCACTTTGTTCTTTGAGGTATTTGAGGAAGAGAAGCAGGGGGAAGATGTAAGGAGTGAAGAGGAGAGAAGGAAGTAAGAGGGAAGAACAGAAGGATCCCCACCCTAGGATCCTGGCAGTGGTTGCTGGTCCCATTCTTCCTAAATCATGGTAGGGCATGCTTCTAACAAGGATCAAATATCCTGCTTTGAATAATCCTTGCATTGTTGATCTAGGACTATAAAAATGAAAAAGGAATAAAACCCAGACCCAGAGCCAGAGCACTCCTATGCCAAATATGAAAGATTATAGGCTAATTTCACCTGTGTTCTCTTTCTACACAGATCATGGAGCAAGAGAGCTGAAGCCAAGCCACATCGAGTTTATCAGGGATGAGATGTCTGTCAAGGATTCATAGCAGAGTGGCTTGCTGGGAAAGGATCATAGAATCTCTTCTAGGGATATTGTAAGAATAAATGAGGGGCCCGGAGCTTTTCTGAAAAAAGGTGCTGTGACTATCTAAGGTAACTAAGCAACTTCTGGGTATAAATTTGTTTTTCTGGAAAGTAAACAAAAATCTCTACTATTTAACAAGGACAGCTGCATCAAGACCAAAAGAAGGCAGATGGGTGTTTTATTCCTTCCTCTACCAGTTTGTTCTTCCAAAAAGGCAAATATATATAAGGAAACAGTAGAGATGACCTCAGGGAATAGAATGATGCCAAAGGCTACTGATGCAAGAAAGAGAGATTAACTCAGTTTTTTATATATTTTTCTTTTAAGAGACATTCATCTTGTGTATTTAGTAAATTACCCTGGATTGTATTTACTTTAAATTTTATTATATTTATTCGGTAATTAGATCCATGTCTCATTGGATGGTATGGGGTAAAGGTCATCCAAATATGTGGTGAGTACTTGGTTGTGAGCTGGCTTCTGGATTGGGCAAGTTTTTGAACTGACCAAAGACTATTTATTTGTTTGGTGTATCAGCTGCAAATAACTAGAAAAACTGTCTAAAACTGTCTTAGTCAAGAAAGATGTTTACTGAACAGAACAAGCAGTGCAGCGGTTGTTTGGGCCCACGAGTTGAGTGATCCACTAAAGGCCCAGGGGTAAATATGTCTCTGTGACCTGCCACCCTCAGTGTGTCAGCTTTGCCCTCAGATTGGCATCTCTTCTGGTTTTAACTTGGCAGAAGTAGCTCCATGTATTCTATCCCCATAGAAAAGCATCCAGAGGACAGAGCATGCTATCTCCTCTTTGTTCTCTTTCTTAGGAGTGAAGAAACTTTTTACAACCATTTGACTGAAGTCCCCTCACCTTTCATTGGCCAGAATTAGATCATATACCTGGTCCCTAACCAAGGATTGGCAAGGGGCTTGAAGGAAAGCATCTGGTATGGAACGAATGTTGGGGAGTCAAACACACAATTTACTTTGCAAGGATTTAATAGAAACATTAAAGAGCTAATAAACACAATGTTGCTGATTTGTCCTTTAAAATGTTGACTTAAATGTTGTTGTTAGTTAGCAGTTGTGTCTTCCAGGTAATAACTATCTGATAAGGACAAAGTCAGAGAAAATATCAATCCTTAAACACTAATTCTTTCCAGGATAATTGTCTTGAAGACAGAGATAAACTCATGTTTTTTTTTTTTTTCACTAAACTGTTTTTTTTTTCAGAGCCATGACATTGAGTCCAGGTACAGAAAAACAGAAATAGATCATCTTGTTAAATAGTCAGCACATGTTGGCAGTCATATGGTTAGCTAATAGAAACAGAACAATAATGTAAAGAAGGTCCACATTTCATTTGTATTTCGTTATAACATACTGATACCCTTGCTGTAGAGTTACTTTCTCAGTAGGTTTATTCAGACTAATAGTAATGCTGATTTCTTTGACAATACATTGAGAGCAAGAGGTACGTGACATAGAAGAAGCTAGCCTAGGCTTTTAATTTATTACTAAATAACTCCAAAGTGTGTAGCATACATGTGAACATCGATGTGGGTTTTATGTTTGTTATTAACTCATTCCTGTTTGCTTTATCTTCTATGTGGAAATAAAGATGAGGACTATATTGCTACATTTCTTAGATTATACCACTCATTCCCGACATATGGCTTTATGCATGGTAACCTCTTGGTAAGGTAGCTGATTTATCCTAATCTCATTTCAGCAAACATCAAGAATCTTCTCATTTTGCAGGCTTAAGTACCCAGGATTTTTTTTTTTTTTCTGAACTAGACAGGTTTAAATCTTGACTCCTTGGCTTATCTAGCCTATGTATACCTACGTTTCTTGATCTTTAAAATGGAAATAATAATAGTATCAACCTCATGAAATTGTAATAGTGACTAAATGGGCTAACGTGCATATATTGCATGACAGTGTCGAAGACATAGTAATCATTTAATAGAATTTTGTTCATTATTATTCAATCCTCATAGCCACCTGGTTAAGGAGGCACATCAACCAAGTATTATTTCAAAACTCTATTGAGATTGTAGAAAATAGTATTTAATTCTGCCTTGGAATATGTCCAGTGGTTATCATTATAATGTGCTGAATGCTCTATGTATGCCTTTGATAAATCTTATGCTATTGAGTGTATATGCTGCCTGAGAATATATGGTAAATACCAGACAATCATTAGCCCTAAGTGAAAATTTCACTGGGAAAAATAAATAATTTTCTTCAACAGTTAGGCAGTTAATTGGCCTATCTTGTCTTTTACATTATACCCTTATTATAATAGTCTCTTGTAGATACCAAGAAAACACAGCATCCTTCCTCAGTAACGGACCCAGTCCTTCCCAGCAACAAACACTCTCCTTCTCAAATACATGAAAATACATTGCAGATTTTTTTTAATACTGTCTCAAGTTGTGTGACATAGTGCGACTTTCCATCCATGAAGATGGCAAATGTGCAGCCTTATGACACAATCTTGTTTCCATGGAAACAGACCAGAACTAATCGATTTTGTCTGCAACATAATCATAAAAATCCTGACAGAGAGAGGGAAAGAGAGACACTACTGATACTACAGGTTATGGACCATACAATTTGCCAAACTGTCTGCTATTCTGGAAAATTAGGCAAGTTGAGAACCCATAGGCCATGACTAATGGACAAAATAAAATTTTCCTTAGAAACGCCACGGCATACCTTAAATGCTTATCATGCTATTTTTCTAGATTCTCTTTCATTAACAAATATTAGTTTTATACTCATTGAATTGTTAGCTTCAATACTTTTATAAGGTTATGTTAGTATCATAGTACACTGATATGTGAGGCTGGAAAACTGAAATGAACTACACAAATCTATTTTTCTGTTGTTATTTATATACAGCTTAGATCTCTTAGAGCAAATCATGTAAGAGTCAAGACAAACATGTCAATTATAATAGAAAAAGTCATGATTTGTGTTTGATAGTAGACATTTCCAAGGAGATTACGTACCTTGCTTGGTACTGTAGTTCATTTATTTTATAGGCAGAGAGTTGGACTAATTGTTAAATCCCAAGTATGTCTTTTAATTAGCATTTTGGAATTTCCCCTTTGGCATCTAGGTAATCATTCTAACTTCATTGTCTATCATCCTCTATGTTCCCTTTACTTAAAAATTGGTAGTTGTGTGAGTCTTGCTTCTTCACTCATCAGCCTTTCACTTTTCTTCCCTAGGCAATGCCATACATAACCTTATCTTCAGATTCAACCATTTTTTTGACAAGGTCTTTTTTGTAGCCAAGGCTGGAATGCAGTGGCAAGATCATAGCTCACTGCAGCCTCAAATTCCTGGGCTCAAGAAATCCTCTTGCCTCAGCCTCCCAAGTGCTCACATTATAGTCATAAGCCACCATGCCCAGACTCAACCAGTAACTTCTTAATCAACTTTACCCCAGCCCAGACAGCTTTCTGAGTCTCAGATCTATATTTCAACTGTATACCCAGATGTCTCACAGCTATCTCAAACTGAACAGTTCCCAAACAGAATTTGTTATCATGCCTTGCAAACCTCCATTTCTCTGTTGAGTTAGTGTCGGTTTGTGACTTAAGCTGGAAACCTGGAAGTGAGCTTAAGCCTATGACATTTATTCACTCCTCCTATCAAGTTAGTCATAAAATCTCATTGTTTTTCTCTCTCTTATACTTGTGCATTGAATACACTCTTCTGGCCTTGATTTTTCTCCCTAACTTATCAAGGCCCTGCTATTAATATATTTCAGGCACTGTGATCACACTTTAGGTGGCATTTTCTCATTTAAATTTTATATTAGCTCCATAAAGTATGAGCTATGATTATCTCCATTGTACAGCTAGGGTAATTATAAAGAATAAAAAAGCTTCAGGAACACAGCAGAGTCAAGCTTGAATCCAGCTCTGATTGCCAAGTCCATGCTTTTGGTATAGTTAGATCCTTTTCTTCTCTTCTTTAGACTATTGAGTGGTGTCTAACTGCTTTCTTCTAGGACAGTTATTCTCAAAGTGTAGATTTTAGACAACTGGGGATTCCTGGGGTCCTTGGTGTGAGAGCTTGAGTTCTAAACTACTTTCATAATAATGCCATAATGGCATTTGTCTTTTTTCACTATTTTGGCACTTACACTGATAGAGCAATAGTCATGTAGTAAAACTGCTAATGCTTTAGCAGGAAGCAACTCAGTAGCATCAAACTATACATGGGAGTCTGTGTTTTCTTCATTGCTCCACACTCTCAGTAAGAACAATGCCGGTTCACATAATAAATATCTGATGAAGCAGTAAATATTAATTTTGTTTAAGCTCAGCCTTAAAAAATACATATTTTTAACATTCTGTATGATGAAATTGGAGAAATATATGAAGTATTTGACTGCATACTGAAGCGCCATAGTTGTCTCTAAGAAAAGCACTTGGGTGATTGAGTCAGGAGCTGAATAACCCTCTTTTCTTTTCTTTTCTTTCATGGAACACCATTTTCACCTGAAAGGATAAGTGACAAACTATGGTTTTCAGACTTGAGTATTTGGCACACATTTTCTCGACAAAGGGAAAGCCTGTCACTTCAGGAAAAGCAAATGACAGCATTTGTTGTCAATGTTAAAATTGGAGCTTTAAAGAAGGAATTGGAATTTGGGGAAATTTTACCTGCCACTGGGAGATTGACAGCCTATTCATACATTACAGCTTTTCTCATGACATCAGTGGAGACATTAACAAATGTGATTTTTGGATATTATAGAATGAAATTTGTCAAAATTTGGAAGACCTGCATAACAATGTGCCATTTTCCCAAATAATCCATGCATGATGATACAAAGTCATGCATGATTAGTTAAAAGATCCTTTCAAAGGACAAGATAGATCAAAAGTTCAATGATATGATTTTTGCTTTTACACAAACTAATTTAATAAACTATAATTTGTAGAGTTTTGATATGATATTAAAAAAGGATATTCACAGTTACCTGGAAAGATAATTAAAACACTCTCTTTTCCAGCCACACGTATGTGTGAGAATTTTCTTCATGTATTTCAATAAAACAACACATTCCATCAGATTGAACTGAAGCAGTTATGAAAATCTAGCTGTATTCTCTTAAGCAACATAAAGATATTTGACTAAATGTGAAACAAATTCATTCGTCTCATCAAATCTTTTTCTGTTTTGAATAACATAGTTGTTTTCGTTAACCGTCTGTTGTCTGTATAAACATACAAGTGCTTATTATTAATAAGAATGTTTACATTTTTTATTTTAATTTTTAATATGGTAAGTATGGATAGCTAAGTCCCCTCATAAGTAAAAGCTCTTTGGGTTCACGAATGATTTTAAGAGTGTAAAGGGATCCTGAAATCACAACATTTGAAAACTTTGCTCTAGGGTCACTCTCTGCCTATCTACCCTTCATACTGCCACCATCTTTCCAGTCTTCTCATTGACCATAACACTCCTCATCCATGGCATACCTTTGTGTGGAATGCAGGTCCTTGGTGATCTATCCTGCCTAACCTTCCAGTTTTATGTCATACCACGCCCATCTGTGCAGGGTGATCTCCACCCATAAAGAATTTCATGTCCCTGTTCCCAAACTCTCCAGCTCTTTCTTGTCTCTGCATCTGCACACATGCTGCCCTCCATCCATGCCTGTTCAATGTGTCTCTACTAATGTGTCTTCCTATCCACCCCTTCCCAACCACCACTACCACCACAAGACCCCAGTCAAATTCCAGCTAACCTGCAAAACCTACTCCAGTATCACTTCCTCAGAGACTTCCCCAAGCCATACCTCTCCTTCCCTCCCCTCGGAAGAATAAATTGACACCTTTAATGAACCTCAGACAATTACCAGTTGTATATAACTGTATTATAATTATTTGTATAAAAATCTGCCTCCCACATTGGACCATCAGCCCCCAGGGAATTGACCATAGGTTCCTGGTTCAAGCAGAGAGCTGATTCATAGAACCCTTCCGTAAATATTTTCCAAATAAACGATTTTGAGATCCCTTCCAGGTTTGGAATATTGCAGTTTACTCCTCAAATAGGATATACTGAACCATAATCTTTTCACTGATTAACAAAGGGATGTATTTCCTTTACTCACATAAATTCACCCACAGGTTTTTTTGTTTTCAAAGAGATCATCTCCTAATTTTTTTCACATCTTTTATGGTCTTGCAAAGATAGCTCTGGAGAAAATGTGATATATTAAATTTTATGTATTTTAATAAATTATACTGTGCATATATTCATTAATAATATATATTCCACACCAGTGCATCAGTAAGAATTAATTTTTAAAGCCTTCTCTAATATGAATATAAAATTATGTAAGAACTCTGTATAATAAGCTCACAGAGAACAAGAAAGGAGAGGGAAAAAGTAAAAGGGAACTGCCAAAGAACTATGAGGGGTTTCTAAACAGCAAAATTGTCAGTGAAGACATGAGAAACTCTATTCACTAAATTCTTTAATTTCTCAGCCTACCCAAATATTGGATAAAACCTAATTCCCTTGCAGGGGAAAAGCTGAGAGTCTGGAACTAGCCTGTCTCCTGAGGACTTAGAGATGGTAGCATGGGAATTTCAATGAGTCTTTTTTACTTTCTTTTGACCAAGATTCAAATTATTCCAGCCCTTGATAAGTAAATAAGAAGGTAAAGGATTATTTATTTGTAAAAAGTTTTTCATGATTTTTTGATGGCACCTTTTTCCATGTCATCTCAGATAAATCAGAATAATTTGTGAAAGTTATTCAGTGATTTCCACATTAGATATTTTAAACCTAATTTTATTTCTAAAACAAAAACCAACCAGGAGACTCCAAGTAAAACATATGTATTAATATAAATTAGCTATTCCCATCTGGAAAAGGGCTGCCATCTCCACGTGGAGGTGCCTCGATGATACTGAGTCTGAGATAGGTTAGATAATACAGGCATACCATTAGTGGCAAACTCAAGACTAACACAGATCTCCCATTCCAATTGCAGTGTGTTTTTCATTCATTGCCAATAAAGATTATCAAAATTAGTTCAAAACCAAATCCTCAAATCAAGCTTTTTGTTTTGTTTTGTTTTTCTCCTCTGAGAAAGCAACCATGTTTCATAGAATTTCCTTAAGACATGTTTGTCATGCTGTTTCATCTTCATTCAGCACTTGGGAAGAACCACAGCCATTCAGTTCATGACAGGTGATATAAGACAGATGGATTACACATCTTTGGGTACTTAAGGCTTGCAGAAAATGCTCAAAGTCTTTCTGTATTCAAAAGCATAAAAGCTGTGATTATTCCACACAGCCTAGAGTTGGGTTGATTATGTGGCCATCAAAATTGACATTAAGATGGCTAATACATTCATTTTATTTTGTTCTGCCTTCTATAAGTTTAGAAGATACAAAATAAATGACCAATTGACTTTTGAGTAAAATAGAATTTGTCTCAAACCTTTCTATTCATGTACCATACCACTTGATGGAGAAAAAAATATGTGCTGCCAAACTATGAAACAGAAGTTCTGTTCAAAATTAGGGAAAAATGATATAACTTTTGACAGACCTGCTATTTTATTTTATAACTTATTTAGAGTACACGTTCATAGTAGTAAAAAATATAATGACAACGCTATATCGTAAATACTAATTCAAAGAAAACACACATCTATTAAAAGCACTTTTTGGGCCAGGTGCGTTGGCTCACCCCTGTAATCCTAGTACATTGGGAAGCTGAGGTGGGAGGATGGCTTAAGTTGAGGAGTTCGAGATCAGCCTGAGGCAAAATGGTGACTGAAACCCTGTCTCTACAAAGGATACAAAAATGAGCCAGGTGTGGTGGTGGGTACTTGTAGTCCTAGCTACTCAGGAGGCTGAGGTAGGAGGTTTACCTGAGCCCAGGAGGCCAAGGCTGCTGTGAGCCATGATTGTGCCACTGCATTCCAGCCTGGGTGACAGAGTGAGACCCTGTCTCAAAAAAATAACAATAATAGAATAATATAATAAGTAGTTAAAAAACACTTTTTTGTTATTGGAACAGATCAGGGAGCTAGTAATTAAGATATAAACTAAAAAATACATGCATGGTAGCTTATATTGTTTTTCTCATGTTGCTAACAGATCCAGAGCTTCTGATTGTAAGCTCAAGCATATATAGTGAGCTGCCAAGAATTAGAGGGCCATTTAGGGATAAACTACTATGGAGACTAGAATAAATGTGGGGGCAGAGGGGAATGGTGGGAATGGGGAAAATGTCACAGATGACTTTGATCATTACTTTGATGCCATAACTATAGATTATTTTACAAGATGACTGATATACTTATTTTATATGGTGTCATTGTTTCTATATTCTATCTTGATTTTTTAAATGTGATTTTTGGCATAATGCAAAATAAAATAACTCAGGTTTCAAAATGTATGTAACTGATTTCTTGTGGTTTCGATAGTTCTATTATATGTCCTGCAGGTAGAATTTTGTTCCCTTCCCTGAGAATTGAGCAGGGTCACTCCATCTGTCTGCCTTCCCTTCTTTCTCAGTCAGGTGATCGGCATGTGTGAGTGGGCCCCTGTACGCTGCCCTTCTCAGTTCATTCCTTTAGCTCCGTGGTCACGGTTGTGGTTCTGACACAGCAAGAACCTGTTTGACGAGTGGCTTGAATTGTGAGGATGCTTGAAACCATAAAAGAGGGAAAATGGGCTAGGGGAACTGAAGATAATTTAATTATTATAGTTTACAATAATATAGTGCTTACTAATGCCAAAATCTATTCTAGACACAACATAATTAACTCATTTATTTCTTATGATAATCTGGGAGGTCGGTTTCCCTACTATCCTTATTTTATAGATGAACCCAAGCAATGAGGGGTTACTTTGTCTATGATCACATAGCTCATAAGCGGTAGAGCCAGGGTTTAGAACAGACAGATTCTACCACCCGAGTCCATGCTTTTAACCACTCTGCTAAATGGATGATTCAGGAAAAATGTTAACATTGTCTTGGAATAATTGAAGGGCAACAGATTGAAATATGAAGTAAACATATTCTCCATTGCCTCTGAAGGAAACAGAGTCTGTCTTAATAAAAGAAAGGAAATACTAAAGATAGGTAGATGTTTCTGGAGGCAGTGGCTTCCATGTCCCTGCTGTTTGGTGATCAGATCTTTTCTGGAGCAGCAGTTGTTAATGATGCTGACAAACACAACAGTGGTTGGGTTTGGCAAAACTTCATTTTCTATTTTCATTTGTGTGAGTCAGGGATGTATCACAATAATTGCATTCTTGCCAGTACTTCATTATTTGGGGAGTTACAAAGTTATGAAAAGGCCAGAGGTGGGATGCAAAATAATTAAGTGATTTCATTAACAAACTTTACTGGCATTACTCTTTTGCTGAAAGTATACCATATTTTGACTTAAAGGTCTCAAAATAGAATTTTTTAAATGCTTTTAAAAACTGACAATATTCTATGTATTCTTGAGGTACAATATAATGTTTACATATTTTATATATATGTCCTGTACATTGCAGAATGGCTAAATCAAGCTAATTAATATTAAGAACAGATTTTTGATAGATTTATAAACTTGGCTTATTCAGAATTAGGTTGAATAATAATTTTTTCAAGTTGAAATGTGTAGTGCAGTACTAAAAGCAGGAATTAAGGTTTATAGCTTTAAAAATTACTAAAAAACACTAAATGACATTTTGGTTGATTTTCTTACTCCTAATCACTTGTTTTCCTAACTCTCATGCAATTTTTATTTTATTGCAGGCAATTCGTATGCAAGAAGCTACACAAAATTAATTGTGCAGGATGAAAAGATGGCACAGGCACTGTTGGTACCCCCGGGACCTGAAAGCTTCCGCCTTTTTACTAGAGAATCTCTTGCTGCTATCGAAAAACGTGCTGCAGAAGAGAAAGCCCAGAAGCCCAAAAAGGAACAAGATAATGATGATGAGAACAAACCAAAGCCAAATAGTGACTTGGAAGCTGGAAAGAACCTCCCATTTATTTATGGAGACATTCCTCCAGAGATGGTATCAGAGCCCTTGGAAGACCTGGATCCCTATTATATCAATAAGAAAGTGAGTATTAGTTTTATACTTCCAATAAATCTTTAATTAAACTTCTAACTATATAATAATTTTCTGGGCCTTATACACAGCATCACAGTTTTTATTCTATGAAAGATTTTATAATACTCTTCACTGTCACTTATTTTTAAGCACAATATAATAAAACAAACAGAAGAAATGAAGTCAATAGTCGGTTACAGTGAGGAAATATGAATAGATGAATGATTTCTACAATTTCACAGTAATGCAAATAGTCAACATTAGAATTGACATCAACAAAGTGAAATGTCTGTTATGGCTGACAAATTAAAGCACAGGTTAGTCAACAGAATAATACCTATGCAGAAAAAGAGTTTCGGACATTTATTGTACTTATTATTTTTTAGTTCGTGATTGACTTGAGATTTCTTCACAGTAATTTGTATTCTAGAAGAGAATAAATAATCTTCTGCTTAGCATCCTCCTATAGGCAGACAATACATAAAGAAGCATGTTCACCCAGCGATTCCTTTTTCCCCCAACTAACCTAGAATACAATTAGGATTGTCTCTTAACCTTATATAGTTTGTGATATGCTGATTCTGGATCGCCTATACTATTAAAACATTACCCTAAAGAAAAAAATGTCAAAATTGGAAGACCAAAAGAAAGAATTTACAAATTTTCTCCAACTATACATGATTTAAATTAGTAGATATTACTGTTCTTTCCTAAAGCTAAAATAAATGCATAATTCCATTATAATTAGCTGGTTTCTATAGTTAAGCTAGCTGAGTAGTATTTTATAGAAAAATATAAAGAATAGGTGGTAGACTCCATGCTTTCTAACTGGATATTAAGGGATTTTATAACCATGATTTATATTTTACATTCACAAGCATGAAAATAGTTCAATGTAGAAACTAAAGATAAATTAATATCACCGTGAGTGGATGGCTTGTAGATTATGGAAGATATTGAACACCTTTATTAGTCAAAACACACCCTTTTAAAAGCAGTGGCTGAATAAATTTCATTCTTTAAGCAATATATAATTTAACTTCATAAAATCAGTGGTGGCTAAAGGAAATGACAACTATTCACACATGGAGTTAGTCCTGTTGCTCTAAAGAAGTAATTCTCAAACTTGCACATGCGTACAGATCACCTTAAGATCTTTTAAACTGCAGATTCTGAATCCATAGGTCTGGGGTAAGGCCAGAGATCTTGAATTTCTTACAAACCATCAGGCTGGTACATGGCCACACTTTGAGTAGCAAGCTTAACGTTTTATTTAAAGTCATCAGAGCAAATTTTAGTAGTTAAACAGATTCTTCTTTTTCCCTTTTTATAGTTAGTTTCATAAAAGGTGGCATTTAACACATTCATGTACTTCTAAAAATAACTTATTTCAACAATTTGCTATAGAATTAATAAAGAAAAATTTGAAATTTAGTTATGATGATGACAATAAGTCATCCCCCAAGAAACTGGAAATAATATTCTCCCGTGAAAACTGTTGCTCTGAAGGTTATATTTGTAAAGATATCTTTAAGAGAGGAGGCATGATTTACTCTGCTATGATTGTTAAGTATTTGCTATTTAAAGAAAGGAAATGTCCTTAAAAATGGGAGTCTATCAGCCTGGTAGGATTAAGGGGGAAACAAAAGGAGAATAATAGAGGCAAACATTATTTTTTTCTCCAAGGGAGACAGAACCTTATTAGTACTGAAAGCATTTTCTTCCCAATGGCCAGGCCACCTCATTGTGGAGGGGCTACACTGAACTACTTAACACATGCTCTTAAACATTCAACATCATTTAATTAAGTCAGCTGGCTTGGGCTCCACCCTCAGCAAGAAACCTTGTGATTGCAATTGGATTGGTGTTCTTATTTTATATGACAGGGTTTAAAGTTTGGTTCATGTGAGCCTGCCACCAAAAAACAGAATTGCCCTCTGTTGTTGACAAAGTCCATTTTTACTGCCTCCATGGCTGAGAGCTAGACTTGAACCCTGATTTATTCACAGTGGCTGTGAACCATCTTGCGAGGCATCTAGACACTCTTTACTGTTGGCTGCACTGCTGTCATTTATGAAATATCTGTAAAGATAGAGATTGAGGTGCTGTTAAAGAGGTAATTTGTCATTCTTAGCATAGAAGGAGTCATGTAAGAAGCTAATGGAAGAAGTTTTGGAACTTAACATGTTATGAAACTATGTTAACTATATGGAAAAATACAAGTAAAAGGCATTTAAAAATTTTTAAGTGTTATGTAACTCTTTGCCACTATTAATTAGTGATACATTTTAAATACCTAATTTAATTAAATGCCTAACATCACGATGTATTTTAATGGCATTTAATTTGACCAGGGTACTATTAACTGTAGTGACAGTGATAATCATAGCTAACTTTTCTTGTGCTCATACTGTGTCAAACATTGCTGAATGCTTTAACTCATTTCCTATTTACTGAACCAGTGAAGCGGGTCCTATTGTTAGCTTCAGTTTGAAAATGGGAAAGTGAAGCACAGAGAGGTGAAGTAACATGCTCAAGGCCGCACTCAAGTGGTGAATCCAGGATCTGAGCCCAAGCATTCGGCTCCAGAGCCAGAGCTCTTAAACACTAAGTGAAATTATATACTGTGCTTATTCATATAATAAAATAAAAGAGAATGTTTAAAAATGGTTGCATCATTTTTTGAGTTATCTGATTGATGTGGTCCTAATCATTGAGATGTAAATCTTATTCCTGCCACAAAAACTTTTAGTAAACTTACAAGATATGCATTTGCCTGGGAAAAAGAAGCAAATATCATTCCAGAGTGCAAAATAGCTAGTTTAACATACTTCCAGCTGTAGCATTTATGATGTCAATAACAATGTATAGTATTAATTTTTTAAGTCACATCATTACTTATCATTACTTGGAAACCTAACTTTGGAATTGCTATGATTTATCCCTCCTCCATTCATTTGTCATTTTCTCAAGTAATTTTCAGTTTAGGTATATCTCTTCATAATATCAGAGCCCCATAATTTCAATTTTTTTTCTTGCAGTTCTTTCACTAAACAGGATAGTAGTATTTTTTCCACATTTCTCAGAACTCAGCGTTCTCTTTGTGTCAGGTGGTAGTCCCAAGAAATAAACTGGGATTGCAGTCTTAAGGCCTGCTCTGTTTTGGAACTTACAAATTCAACAAAGATGCTCTTAGCATGTCAGCTTTAATTCCACTAGTACCACAAAGGCTAGTCTTGCAGGGGGTGTAAAGGGTTCCATGATCAAAGGAATAATTTATTGCTGTTCACTCTGTTTTTGGGGATAGTTCAAAATGAAACTTTCTCCTAATGTTGCAAGTAGAAACTGCTTTTTCAGGGAAACTGTTTCAAAAGAGCATGAGAACATCCACCTTAAATTATGGTGAACATTTTCAAGTTAATGCTGTTGTTGAATGCCTAAATGGATCTTGATTGTTCAACTGTAATATTAATCTAATCCTATGACTCCAAGGCAACCCTTTAATGCTTCTGTGCTTCAAGAGCAGTTTTTGCAAGGTCTACTGTCCGTTACACGTAATCTTACTGCTAGTAAAGAGTAGTTCGCTTTTTCTCTTCATAAAACTGTTCACATTTATAGAGTGCAGTTCCTGGAAAATGGTTAGTTAAGTAATATTTGGCTCTATGGTCTTAAATACAAAAGGGCAATGAACAGAGCAACTGTAGTTTCTGAAAAATGGTTAAATAATGGTTAGCTCTATGGTCTTGAATACAAAGGGATAATGAACAGAAAAACTATACAGTTTCTGGAAAACGGTTAGTTAAATAATGGTTGGCACCACGGTCTTAAATACAGAAGGGCAACAAACAGAGAAATTGTTTTCCCTGTCCTTTATACTGATAATATAAATATTTTTGTCTACCTATTCAAACAAAGTACATTGTCAGTGAACATAAATGCCTGGCATATAGCCCCTAGGTAAATAAGAGAAACATATTATTAAGTAAATAAGTATACAGGATAGATATCTTAAAGGGAAATAGTATCTTTAAGGTAAACCCACATTTAATTAAAACAAGTGTTTATTTGCAAACCAGGCTATTAAATACCATGAAAAAAATGGAGAAAAAGTAGATTACAGGCTCTTTATGTTCAATGATTTATAACAATTCCTAACCTAGTTCTCACTGGAATGAACAGTATGTGTGAATTGGCACTTGACAATAATTTCAAGCAACATGGAAAAGAGTGCAAGTTAATATACTTAGACTCACTGGTAAAGAGAAACAATTAGGGCGTGATCAAGGGATAGTGTGATTTGGAAAGACGTGATGAAGGATGCGATCTATAGCAGAGAAAATTCCCAGAGAGAAGGGATTTTCAACCTTGATTGCATATTATAATCACCTTGGGAAATTTTTGTTTTGTTTTATTCATTATACTTTAAGTTCTGGGGTACATGTGCAGGACGTGCAGGTTTGTTACACAGGTGTACATGTGACATGGTGGTTTGCTGAATCCATCACCCTGTCATTTACATTAGGTGGTCAAGTCTGTGCCATCCCCCAGAAATTTTCATTCAATTGTCAATTTTAAAATCTCTACAGGACAGCCTAGTATTCAGGCAGGATTAAGAACCTCTGACATAGTAAGGGGTCAATGTAGGTGGAACTATATTGTAAGGTCTGTTATGGAGACATTTCCCTGATATGAAGAGAGTTTGCAATAAATGACCTTTTAGATGTCACCTTCTTCTAGGAGTCTATGACACTCATATTCAGAGTCATAAGGGGAGTTTGTCTGGTTGTGAGTGAGACTGACAAGTGGATTGAATTGGCCATAGCAAAGATGACTCTAGTGGGAAAAAATAAAAGATGATTCTATGGGAACACAGTAGATAATAAGTTGTAGCACAGCTAATGCTAAGTGGATGATTGTAGGTTTCAGATCATAGAATTTTAATTGTGGAATGCCCTTCATTCCACAATGGTATATTTCAGACTAAACTTCAATGCATCCATCCCTCCCCAGTATTAGCTGAGAAGTTGATCCCTTCACACATCTACAGAATAAGCAAAACCAGGTTATTCAACCTGTTTGAACATTTTGAATCTACGGGGACAATCAGGAGCCATCATAAACTTTGAAGTTAAAATATTTTACGTAATTAAAATATTTATAAGAGATTATTTTAGTAGCAATGTGTACAGAGTAATCTGAAAAGTTACCAAAGCTGAAAACAGATGGTAAGCTTTAAATAGAATTGGAATCCATAAAGCTACATTACAATTCGGTAAAAAAATTTGTGTAGAATTGTCAGTTTGTATCAGCAAGTTGGAACCATAAAGACAGATTAGGTAATAGTAAATAGTATCTTTAATTGTAACTATATGTTAATTAAAACCTCTAATGTTTGTAGTTATGATATATCAACCGGTTTAAACGAACAAGTTTGAACAAACAAATTCTATTTTTTAAAAAGTTCTTTATGTGTGTAAGCTCTTTAAATAATCCACATCTAATTTAGTAATTTCTTTCTCGTATTTTCTTTTTCAGACTTTTATAGTAATGAATAAAGGAAAGGCAATTTTCCGATTCAGTGCCACCTCTGCCTTGTATATTTTAACTCCACTAAACCCTGTTAGGAAAATTGCTATCAAGATTTTGGTACACTCATATCCTTTTCATGTGAATTGCCTAAATGCTATTTCTAACATTTAATTTTAAAGAAAATGTCATTTGTGTTTTCAAGTATTTATAAACTTTCTTTGAGATTAATGGTAACATTGCTAGTTTAATTCATTTGTTTACATTAGTTTTCTACTATTTATAACAAGAGTATTATAGAATGGCTATAGTATTATAGAAGAAAATATGCAACCAACCAAGATAATGAATGTGTAAATGAAATATATTGTATAATAGGAAAAAGAGCAAATCTCCTTACACTTTTGTCAACCTCAATGAAATCATGTATAACCATTGCTAAAGATTAGATTATGGTTAATATTACTATTTGTATTACCAAGTATTCAAACTTTTATGCCTTAATTGATTCTTTATCTTCAGCACCTGGATCTATCCTTCTTTGTGTCCTTCCTTCCTTCTTCCCTTCCTTCATTCTTCCTTTTTCCCTTACTTCTTATTTCTTTGTGTTTTTTTTCCAGCAAATATTTATTAAACTCGTACTATGTCCTCATGTAACTGGCAGAGAATATATATCAAAAAGTTGAACTTAAAACTATTTACAATGTTAGTCAAAAAGTACATGTAAAAGTGCAGAATAGATGTGGATTTCAAGAAAATTCTCAAGTAACGATAAAATAGAATGGTGATTTTCTGAGGCAGTCTTCAAGCTTGGGCATTTTGTATAGGCAGATTGGAAACAGGCTTCTATACAAATTTAAAGACTGATTCAACCTAGAGACAGGGCAAATTGGACTGATAACCTTTTGAGGTATGAATTCTCATTCTATGGCTTGATGCTGGAAAGTGTTTGTATTTGAAAATAAAAGATTTATCTCAAAATAATCATAAACTTTCTTACAGGGAAGTCTGGGTTGAGATCCCAAGAGAACTTGCTACAGCGAATTCTCAGAAGAGCATCCGAATAGTGCTACCAGTTTAGGTATAATGTGTACTAGATGTAGGCACATAGCCAGATGGCCTGTTGGGGTCCCCCACAATCTAAAGTGTAAATAAAAACCTAGAAAATAACATTACCTTATCAGCACAAAATTGGATCTCCCTCTTTTATGCTATAAACTGTGAAAGAATGAGTTACTTCACTACAAACCTACTGCTTATAGTAGAATTCTCAGTGTAATCTTTGAATATGTTGGGCTATACATTCTCACATTTTTTATATTTCATTCATTAATGTTTTATAAATCAGTGGAGGTGGAGCTATCTGAAGTACACCTTTTACACTTATGGCATACTATAAACTTACTAAGGGATGGTGAGTTCCTCTTCCAGGATAATTTCACACAACTGACTGGAATGCAAAATAATTTGCATTTGCTTCAAATAGAGATCATTTTTCTATTAAATTCAGTTTTGTGAGTATATGATATAAAATGAAAAAAAGATTGCACCAAGGCCATATTACAGGCTTTGAATTTTCTTATTATCATTGATTTAAAAGAAATAAATAATACGAATTTCACAGTTAACTTTCATCGATAAAGGTTTTTTGTGTTTGGATCAGTTATAAATGGCCATGGTAACGTACTAACATTTATTCCTTAACTATAATCTACTTTATTCAGCATGCTTATCATGTGCACTATTTTGACCAACTGTGTATTTATGACCTTGAGTAACCCTCCTGACTGGACAAAGAATGTAGAGTAAGTAGGAATAACTTCTTGGAATGAGAAATGCACACTCAAATTCTCTAGCAATCTCCTTGTGGCTATAGTCTGACTTATGATTTCCACTTCTGTCTAAGAAAAAGTTATTTCCATAATATGAAAGAAGATAAGGGAAGTTCTTTGGGGGAGTTTTTCTTCTATGAGGTAAGTATTTTTCCAATGAACTCATGATAGTATCTGTTTAAGAGAGATTATAAATTAGTATACACTTTCTGGTAAAGTAAACCAATCATCTAGCCTCAAATTAAATCTCAATCACAGTTAATCATTTGAGATAAAATACAATGATCATTCGAGTAATTTGATGAATTAAATTATTTTATTCTAGTATATTGTTATTATTGTTATATTCAAATAGAATAGATTTGGGGTTTTGGCTCTAAATTAAGTAGGTGTCTCAATTATTCATCCAAGATGTCTAAGTTATATTTAGGTATGTAGGTTATTTATGCACAACATGTGTGCTGAAACAGCTTAGATGTGTTCTGTGAAAGAAATAAAATGTCCTTTGTAAAACTGTGTTCATAAAATAACAGGGCTTAAGGGGAAACATAATTAGAGGGAGACTAAAACTTATGGAACTTTGTAACGAGAATACAACATGAAAACAACAAAAACCTCAATAAAGAGACACTTGCCCAGTTGAGTCTCTTCTGATATTTATACCTAAAATCATAGCCATTGAGTTCTTTGCAGCCTCAGATCCTGGGCCTCATCTTTTCTCCCTTGAAATGGAGACTGGGGATATTCCTATGATTCCATCAAAGTAAAACGCTTCATTCTATATTTTAATACCTGGAGAAAGGTCTAAACACATTAGTTGTTCAGGATGTTAAACTGTGCCCCCTTGTTGCACTAAAAGAAAACACTTCTGTGGATTTTCTGTATTAGTATCAATATCTTTTTATTATTGTTTTTGGAAGAGATTTTTCCATTTAGGTGTGAGGAAGAAAATGCCCTTCATTGTTTCAAAACATCAATATACTGGGGAAAACTGGACATGAACTAATACAATTTCTGCATCATAACAATATTATTTCCTTTTCTTGTCAGTCACATACGAGGTTATTTGCATCAAAGGAACGTACTTTTTAGTGAAACAGAAAGTGCTTAGATTATATAGGCTATTTATATATAGCATACTATAATGATCAGGTATTTGACTGGTTAAGTAAAAAAAATGTAATATACTCTTCCGTTGTTATATTTGTAAAAGTAATGCACAATAGGAGTTAAGGTAGTATAGCAAACACTGCCACTTTTAGTTCTGTTTTTATTGATTTCTCTGATAATTTACTGTACCACACTAAGCCATTATTTGTCAGTAATTTAACACATTTGTTATTTTTTTTTAAAAAAATCATAGCTTGAAAATGCTTCCTAGAAATCACTGTAGTAGAAAATCCAGCCCTCATATTGAGGAAGGTCATTTAACTTAGAACTCTCATTTACTGTTCATGATTTTGGAGTTAACAAAATGCACATTCCTGTATAAGACTATTCTGCATGTGCTTTTCCCAACAGAAATTCTTGACACATTTAAACATGTACCAATTTTATTTATTTGTATAACATTATTAAAAGATAATTAAAGAAGACAGTTGGAGTTTTTGACTAGCCTGGCCAACATTGTGAAATCCCATCTCTACTGAAAATACAAAAACTTAGCAGAGGATGGTGGCACGTGCCTGTAGTCCCAGCTACTCAGGAAGCTTAGACAGAAGAATCGCTTGAACCCAGGAGGTGGAGGTTGCAGTGATCCCAGATAGCAGCACTGCAAGCCAGTCTGGGAGACAGAGCAGGACTGTCTTTTAAAAAGAAAAAAAAAAAGGACAATTGAATATGTAGACCTCTCTTTCTAAAGAAAGAGTATTAACTTAAAGATGATTATACCTGTTATGAAGGCAGTCTTAGCTTTAGAAAGTTTTTCACTTGCACCATTCAGCTGGAAAACTGCACATGTTTCCCAGTCAATTATCTTGAGTTACTTGAAAGGAAGCCAGAAGGAAAATATCAAAGTAGTAGTGGTTACTACTCCCAAACTGGGTTTCAGTGAAAGAGAAGATAACTCAGTTCTGAGATGAAAACTGAAGTCATTGTTAATTGAAACAGTCCCTGTACAAAGATGTGACATACACAAATGACTTGAGAAGTATATTGCATAGTGAGGGGAGTGTCATGTAAGGCAAGGCACTTCTATAGAAATCAAAGTTTCAGAAACAAAAACCTGTGGTATGGACAGAATTGATGGCATGCTTAGGAGCCTAATGTGGGCATAGCCAAGAAAGATAAAGGTCCCCTGACTCCCACTTACCTGCCCAACCTAGTTACTAATAAGCATTTTTGAATATCTATTCTGTATGGAGCTCTGTCTCAGTAAGCTCTAGGACTTTCTTCCATGGACAGCCATGAACATTTCCCATACATTCCAAATGCACCCACATATTTTATTAATTTTCCAAAATCAAGAACAAAAATAGGGTCTTTAATCTTATTCCTAGTAACTTTATAGATAACACAGAATTGCCTCAGCATAAACCACAGGGCACTCACCGCTAATATAATTAACAGAACATACATGTGCTGTGTTTCTAGGCCTTTTAAAAGGCCAGCTAGCTCTACAAACAGGAATACCATGGTGATTATGTGCATTACACAACGATCCAAACTAAAACACAGTAAAGATAAGCTTTGTATTATATAATATATCTCCTCCTAATAGTCAGCTACTTCATAATAAGTAAAGATAGCAAATATTACTTATGAGATCAATTGAATTGTTAGGGAGAGAAAAGGAAGGGAATGTATTTATGAAAACTAGATTTGAAGATATCTGCATAAATTATCCTTGATGTCTTTGTTCCCTCATATGAAAGAAATTTGTGCAGAAAACATTTCAAAAATAATGATCCTAACATTTTTCATATATAAAATGCTGGTAGGCTGGAAAAGCTAATGAATTTAATGTGAGTAAATCAAATCTTTACAGCTTGGGTAAAGTACTTTGAAAAATAAATTTAAATTGTACCTTTAAAGAACACAATGTTGAAAAACATGTACTCAACTATTTTTGGGAGAAAAAAACGAAAATAGTAATAAGTTATATTGTCAAGACTCAAAGAAAAGAAGACTAGAAATACATGACATTAAACATCAAATAGAAAAGTCTTCCACCATTTTGGAGGCTGAAAATTGAATTTAAGCAAGTTTTAAATGCATTAGCCCAATGGCATAAAGACAGAAGCTGAGGCAAGGTTGGATTTAAGAACTTTGTTGATCCCCGTGTTTTGGTAATTGTGCAAACACACACATATAAAATCCTAGTTAATTAAAACATTTCTTGTGATAATATATACACATACACACGAACACATACCTATACAGCACACTGATGCGTGCGCGCATGCACACACACACACACACACACACACACATGCACACATGGTGGGGAGGGAGGAAGGGAGGAAGAGAGAAGAGGGAACGGTTTATAACTCTGCATGATTCTTAAAAATTAAAAATGAAGTATGTTTTCTATGGTAGACATGTAAAATAGCCCCCAAAATGAGTCTACTCATTAAGAAACTTGAATAAAATATTTTATTATTTAAGTAAATGAACCCAAGCTATGTTGCCTCTAAAGTTGTACTGTCCAATGAGGAAGCCACTAGCCATGTGTGGCTACAGAACGTTGAAATCTGGCTAATCTTAATTGTGAAATTTTCATATTTTAGATATATTGGTTTAAAGAAAATGCAGTATAAAAATTAAGTTTACTTGCTTCTTCTCATCTTTTCACTTGCTACTAGGAATTTGAATATTACATTTGTGGCTTGCATTACATTTCTGTTCGACACTGCTGCACTAGAAGGTCAAACTTGATGATTATCCATAAGATACATGAAACTATTATTCTAAAACCCAAATGATTAAACAAGATTAGATTCCTAGAGATTATATTTTGTCCTCAGTTTAACTCTTTACTGAGGCTTGTAAGACTAATTAAACTAACAGATTGTTTGGTAAATAGAAATAGGAAGCAATATTTTAATGAACTGAAAAACCACAAAAGGATAGGATTTGCTATGATTGAAAACATCTATTTTAACAGTTCAAACAAAATTGTTAATTTTGGCTTGAATGTTTTTCCTAGGTACACATTCACTGGAATCTACACCTTTGAGTCACTTATAAAAATCTTGGCAAGAGGATTTTGCTTAGAAGATTTTACATTTCTTCGTGATCCATGGAACTGGCTGGATTTCAGTGTCATTGTGATGGCGTGAGTAATTTTGAAAATTTGATAAACGCAAAGGAATGAAAATAGTCATAGCACAAACCAGGTTGTTGCGACATATACTAAATATAGACCTTTCTTGTCAGCCAGATTAACTATATGCATTGTGTATTTTGAGAATACATATGAGAATACATATTGCAATGTAAATATATCTGGTAAATGATCAATAAATGGGATTATCTTTATGTCATGTAGTCTTTCTTTTCATCAAAATAAAGTTATTCATTGACTACAATTTAATAGCAACAACTGTACTTTGATTTGGTTTTGCAAACAAATGTGCTCATATTCATAAAAATTACATTGAAATAAGTAACACAATTTTGTTTCTTAAAAGCAACTTTCAGCATATGGCACCCTGTGGTCTATAAAAAATCTGTTTGATAAACTCATGGGGCTCTATGTGCCAAACCCAGCATTAACTCCTTATTTAGTATAAATTTTGCCAAAACTATCAGTAACTCTGATTTAATTCTGCAGGTATGTAACAGAATTTGTAAGCCTAGGCAATGTTTCAGCCCTTCGAACTTTCAGAGTCTTGAGAGCTCTGAAAACTATTTCTGTAATTCCAGGTAAGAAGAAACTGGTGTAAGGTTGTAGGCCCCTTATATCTCCAACTTTTCTTGTGTGTTATTGTGTTTGTGTGTGAACCCCCTATTACAGATATGTGACAGAGTTTGTGGACCTGGGCAATGTCTCAGCGTTGAGAACATTCAGAGTTCTCCGAGCATTGAAAACAATTTCAGTCATTCCAGGTGAGAGCTAGGTTAAAC